>OU974081.1:1341083-1408583 GCA_918843875.1 Diadumene lineata | reverse complement strand
CTCACGCGTACTGTAGGACTTAGCAGTCGAGGTGGACAAGTAGACGCAACACGAAATTCCCATCCAATGTACACAATATCGTAGCCGATGTTATGCGTAATTTGATTTTTCATGTAGAACCATTGTGGTGAAATTGATCTAAACTCGTTATTTCTGTCATCAACATGGTAGGTCCACACGAGCCTAGCCGTTTCTCCTCTCACCACGTACAATGGATTATTTGGAGTTTGGACGAACCGTGCTCCTGCAGCTGAAAACAATGAAATGAACGCAGTTAAATTGACTGCCAATAAACGTAATCAGACCGGATACTGCAATGTACAGACAAAACAGAAAAATAACTTCAATTAAACGAATGACGACAATTTTAACAAACAGCAACTGTCGAATTTTTTTCCTTTTTTCGATGGCCTATAGGGGTCTTTGTTTTTCCGAAACAAAAAAAGAAACCTAAATAGTTCGTTCCAGATGATAAACAAAATATCAAAACATTGATATCTCTCTACAATATGTCACGCACGCTACACACTGATCAGACTTTTGATAGTTGACAATTTTAATTTTATATTTTTATTTGGACATTTTTATTATGATGGCTATTTTAAAAATGGTTACCGCTGCTTTGGATAACAGGCACGATCACACAAAATGGAAATGAGCTTTTTGACACGGAAATAGCAACGTCTACTGGGACTCAATACAGACCGATAGAAGCAATGTCAATGGATTAATTATACTTCAGTAATACCAAGGAAAATAAATATTAGGAGCAGGCTTACAATTTCCATGATATAATCAACTATTCAAATGCCGTTACATTTCATACATTTCATCTCATAAAACTTTCAACGCACATGTTTGGTCTCTATTTTTTTTCTTCATCTGAAACTTCGCTATTTACTAGTGATTCAGGTAGGTTTTTACGTGTATTTCTGAATTTTTCGTTCACATCTGAGCCTTTGCAGTTACAAATAATTCAGTCAAAAAGTCGGTTTATATCGTTTATCAAACACAGGTAAAACGCGTTTTAAAGCGGTTTTAAAAGTACTCGATCTGATTTAGTGTTAACTGTTCAATTGTACAGTTATAATTCATCCATAAGAAAGGCAATACTATTAGAATATATATATATTTTTAAATAAAATCTTGCCGGTTTTTTGGCCTAACACTTGACTTTTCTTATATTACATATATTATATTATATATATTTTTGGTATTTTAAGGAATGCATCTTGGTTTCTCAGCGACATCAATGCTCGACATTTGCTGCAACTATATCAGCCGGAAGTAAAAAAAGCGTACAGTGTTGATATCATGGGGGAAGCAACAGATAAATTCAACCACAAATCAGAATCATTACAGCTCAACAATAATCTACTAAAAGCTATCTCCGTACACCTTACCAGTAAAAGTGATCAATAACGACGAGACAGATAACAATCCCAGAACATACTGATAGTGTTGATACGACATGGTGCTGACTACACTATATGAATGTAAATAACCCAACTAAAGGTCAGATATCATGAATTTTAATAAGGCACGGTAGTAGCTGAAACTCAATGCGGCTGCTGAGGAGGGAGATTGGGACGAGATAAAGGGTTTGGGGTTCGGGGAGGTTATAGATAAGTCAACTACGTTTATTTGTGTAGGGGATGTAAAACGTTTCAGGGGAAATATAGCATACATATGAAGGAGAATTGAAGGAGTTGAAATGGAATTACTCAAATAACGAAATCTTAAATTCACTGATCCTTAAAGGCTAAGGAAAGACCTGCTTTACACAACTTTCACACGTGCGTATAGCGCGTAAAGGAACACTTTACGTACGTTTTAAGTTTCTTTTATTGCATTATTTTAGTTATTTAGGCTAAGTTTACGAAATGTACATCACATAAATTGAATCAGTGAAAAAAATGAAAAAAATCCAGAAAATAGTTTTATATTAATTTATAAATATATGCGTAAGGACCAAAGTAGCATGGCATTAGAGTTGGTCGAGCCCACAAATAACGAATCGATAAGGATTAAGTTGAAATACGTATTGTTTTTAACATATAATAGTACCCCTCTTCATTCTGATTTTTCACTACTTTAAAAAACAATAATGCAATGCGAGTTTAGCTAAAAGACGTATTGTTAACGTTAGAAAGCTTTTGGAGACTTTGATATTGCACAGGTCTGTTACGCAACGGTTCGTACGTATCGTTACGTAAATCAGTACCAGTAACGTGTTTGATACGCAATGGTTCGTATTGTACTGTTGGGTCGTGTTGTAATGTAGCTGGGTTCAATTGTTGGTAATGGTCTTGGCTGGGCAGGTCATTCTCTGGTATTGTATTGGCATATATCGTTGGTTTGATTGGTTGGTCTGGTACAGATGCTTTGGCTCGTGGCTTTGCAACTGGTTCGTACGTAACACTAGGATCATGGTATGTCTCTGCCGTGTTGCTATGTGAAAAAGACCGAGCTGCATTTGTCTTCATTTCGACATCCTGTTAAACAAACAAATAAAAACAAATCTGTTGTTATGTTATAAGGTAAAAATCAAAATAAAACAGTGATAATAAAAAAAAACATAAAAAATGTAGTAATGGAAGACGATTGAAGAAGTAGAAGATGATGATGGTATGTGGTGGTGCTGAAAGAAGAAATGAAATAGAAGAAAAAAATTAGAAGAAAAGGAAAAGGAAGGAGGATAATTAAGAAGAGCACAGTAAAGTTGCTTCTATTTCTTTGTGCATGGTGTATTAGCTTACATCATATGTCGACTCGTTCGTTTTTCTGAAAACAGACAACAACAAATTGATAAATATATCAAATTTTGTTTTTCAAATATTTGAATGTGCATTTGAACACGGATAAAAGAGCAAATTATCACAAACTGACAGACTATCAGTTGTGGACTGGTAAATGGATAATTGCATCACTGAACATTTGCATGGATGGATTGCACCAATATTCAACGTGACATTACTTTAGTTTTTCCCTGCTTCTGTAAATGTAGACATGAAGTAAGACATTGAAAATCAGGGAGAGAATTAGAAACGAAGAACTAAGCCAAACTCCAACAACGACACCTGAAAAAAATCATGATAAAACTATAAAATACTGTATTAAAAAAAACTTACAACAAGATGGTTACAAATTTTTTAACTTAAATACCTTAAAAGGTATGAAAAACATGTATAAAAAATAGATTTACACCAATTAAGGTTGCAGTTTTTATTATATTAATTTGAAAAATCAAATAGGACAATCAGATATTAATGATGCATACACGATCTAAAAAAGTGTCGTTTTTAGATTCTTGATCATGATAAGTCTTATCAATAGACTTCAAGAGATCTAGATTCTAAGAAAAGAAAAGGAATCGATGCTATCAGGCTTGATTTCTATGATATCCCTTGTCCAGCACCAGTGATGCCTTCACTCACCTCATGCTTCTCTTGTTATTACAATTAGTGATGTTGGTAATAAATAGAAAAGAAAAGAGATCGATATGCATGTAATCTACTCCTATACCTGGACAGTCGTCTTCTTGTGATGATCTGGAACTGTTTTCTAGACAACAAAAAACTTCAAATAAGAGACTGATGTTTCAAGATAACTACTAAACTGTGTTAGCGAAATATGAACTACCAAGTCAATTTTTGATTAGTAGCAACAAATAAATGCGTTGGGTGTATGAAATGAAACAAAGAATTAGAGAAAACTATCATATGTCCTAGGCGGGATTCGAATTTTTGAATGACTCTGTGTTGTTAATTTGCATCTATTTCATGCCGATTTTGATATGTTTTTGAGTGTGATATTTTTGGTCCGACATTTTTCGTCAACTGATGGATGTAACGTCAGTGTCATAGAATGATTACGATCGTTGGTATTTACTTACTGTTCTGAGAGATGAAGGTTGTTGGTGCCGGCAGAGTTGTTACAATAGGAATGGAGACTTCCTTTGATTTAGAATCATCTTTCACACTCTCACCAAACCTATTAGTAGCGGTCACAATGAATTGATATACAGTCCCTGGCTCCAAATTCTTCATTGTGTACGTCAAAGGACTACCATATATTTGTCCAACTTGTTTCCAATCACTATCCATCCCAACGGGTTTTTTGTAGATTGTGTAGCTTGTTATTTCACCACCGTTTTCATCAGGCTTCGACCATGATAGTGATACTGATGTTGGAGGGACATATATGTATTTGGTGATAACAGGTGAAGCTGGGGGACCTAGGATATATCCAAAAAGGTGTTACACTCACGTTTAGGTATTTGATCCTGTAATCATTACCTCTATATTCTAATATAAAGTTAATCATTAAATGACATTTGATGCTTTAACAATTATTTTCCAGGTAGACAGACAGTCAAACAGACAGACAGACAGACTGACAGACACCCAGACATAGTTAAGTCAAATAAGGATTGACAGAGACAGGTGAACAGACAGACAGACAAGAAGATGAACAAACAAACAGATCAACATAATTATATACTCACCTTGCTTCTTAGTTCTAAAAGATAAACTTGACGCAGCGCTATACCCAACAATATTTCTAGCATATACTTTAACAACATATTCAGTATACTTTGAGAGACCAGAGACAGAGAACGTCCAGCGAAGCTCGATAAAACTAATAATCCTCGAGCCAATAGTTATCTTGTAACCAGTGATCGGACTGCCGCCATCATATATAGGCTTTGTCCATATTATTGTAGCTGAGACTGCTTCTATTTTCATAATAGAAATGTTGGGCTGGCCGGGAGGAACTGCAATTCAGAAGATGGATCAACAAACATGAACAAACAAATGAATGAATAAACGGTGTGTACTTACATAGCTGTGTAACATTAATAGTATGTTGAACGCTTCCAGCAGCATTAGTTGCTACACACGTATATCGGCCATAGTCGCTACCATCGTGTCCAGTCATTACTGTCACCTCACTACCATTAGAAATACTGCGTATATTAGTAGTGATAACTTGACCATTGGGTCGATACCATTTCCAGGTAGGACCAGGTTGTCCACTGGAATATTTACAACGTAGTGTTATGGTGTTACCATTCCAGGAAGAAACGGTGGTATTCGACAACGACTCGTCAATTGTTGATCTATCTGGAAATAAAAAATGGGAGATACTAAGGAATTATAATCATTTCTTATAATTACAATCATAAACAATTATCTGAATAATGATTTTTTTGTGTCTTTTGTTCTGTTTGATCATATCACTGCGACTGCATGATGAGCGCGCGCTAAAGTTTCTACGTCAATTGTGCGTCTGGGGACGGTTGCACGGAGTCTGAATAGAGCTATCCAGCAAATAAATTATTATCCACTGGATAAATTAAAAAAAAAGTTTAATCGGAGGTTTTGTGCAACCTGTTCTCTAATAATAAAGGACTGCCGAACAATCAGAGTGCGTGTAGTATCCTGACTCTTATATAAAGTGTTCGTGATCACGGCATGTGGTTGTACTTGAATTAGATGCTAGTACTCCTCTATATGAATGTATATTTATCTGCAGTGTTGTACTTACAGTAAATGATGAGAGTTGTTGACGTGATTATTGGTGCTTCGTTTGGATTATTCATTGCTTGACACTCGTATATTTTTCCATTCAGATTTCTGGTTACATTAACCAATGACAGCATAGCACTGCCATTGCCTTTAGCTATGGTTGCCCTGGTAACACTGTCTACCCACGTGACATTAGGTGTAGGAGGACCAATCGCTGTACAATTTAATCGCATATCATTTTTTTCAACTGCAGTTGTGATAGTAGTTGGCTTGATGACAAACTTTGGAGTTTCTGAATTTGGAAGAAACATCGAAAAACACTAATATTCAATGTATAATAGAATTTTTAATATTTTTTTCAAATGAGTTTGCAAGAAGAAAGACACTAATATTCAATAAGTATTACACTTTTTTGAATTATTATTATTTTTTACTTCATCAGTACTGGCGGCATATTAAAATCATTTATATATGGAATCTTAATACAATTGTAAAAACCATCAACTATCCAATCAATAATGTAGTCATTTACTCATTTCATTCATGTATGCAGTCATTCATTCATATACAGTACATTCTTCTTCTGTTCTTTTTATTCGTACTTAATAAAACCAACTTTATTCGTACCATTATCACACTATTTACACATTTTTTCACGCTATTCGTTCCCTTGTGATGTACTTAATTATTGCAATCGACGGGTACGTTTTTTAGTCCATTCTTCCATTTCATTGATACTCGTGCTTTCTAACTATAGCCTGTGTCTGTGGTCTTACACATATAGAGATTACTTCATGGTTGGTGAACGCGTACGATGTTTATTCCTGAGTTGTGAAGATTCGCAAACGAACGAGTGAGTTTAGCGAATCTTCAAAACGAGTGAATAAAAAATCGTACAAGTGAACAAACCATGAAGTAATTTTTTTATTATATAAGTGCGGTGGTGTATTTAAATTAAAGTACAAACAAGCAAAAAAAAGCAAATGTTTTTTTTCGTGTAAATCAATTCTTTAATTCAGTTAGCTTAACTTAGAATCAATACAAAATGTGTTTACAAATTATTCATTCAAGCTAAAAAAAGTATACGTGAAAAGTATAAAGTTTAATTTATCTAAATGCAGAACTGCCAAAATTGCAGAAATATAAGGCATTTTGACTTTTAGCGTGTTTGCAAATGCACTAAAACAAACCTGAAACTGACTGACGCAGATCTCAAAACAGACAGAAAAAAATGAACTACTCAGAATCAGTCCGCGAGAACTCTAATTTTTTTGTACCTTTTAGACGATTCTTCTGTCTCTGCAATTAGAGACTGGTTGACAGTATTTATAGAAATGTTTATATGCACCTTGAATAGAAGTTCCAGAAAATAAAGACAAAGCTTCTTGTTGTTGTGGGTGCATTTGCTCTTCGCGGGTAGGTTTGCATTCGTCTATTTCTTCAATACTCTCAATGACACTTTTACACGAACTAGCTTCTTTTGCTTCGGTAGCCAGACTACTTAAAGCATTCGACATTTTCATCTGTTGTTGTTGTGAAATTGCAGAATAATTGGTGAAACTCATTAAGTTTTTTGTGTCCTGTTAGTTGGATTATATCTGTCGAACAAATGTTGTCGTTTGTCAGTGTCTGCATCATGGTTGTACGGCTCTATCTTCCTCGTTTCTTGTTTATAGGCAAGAAATTTATCTAAAAGTTCAACATTTTGTTGTGTTTTTCTTTTTGTGTTTTCATTTTCCTGCCCTTCTATAAATTTCTCCACCGAAATAACTTCGCAAAACCTTGAAGTAGCCATGAAACCGTTTCTGAGACGAGAAAAGTTGAACAATTTTTGCCACTAGTGATGAAAATCGTATCAGTGATGTGATTGGCTGTACGATATTTTCACACGTGAACAAAATCGTATGACCAATCAAAATCAACTAAAATTATTTGATACGAATTTTATTTCATTCCTCGTAAAAACGTATATCGCAGTACTTATATAATAAAACTCATTACCTGTAACGATCAATTCCACGGTACTCGTTATACCAATTCCTGATCTTAAAGCCAATCTACACCCATAGGTACCACTATCAGCCGGGATAACATCCTTGATAACCAGTGTAGCTTGGTCTACTCGAGTTACTCGTACTGTAGGACTTAGCAGTCGACGTGGACAAGTAGAATTGGAAAGTTGAAATGTCCATCCAATGAACACATTGTCTTTACCTATTTCTTGACGTGCACCTTGGTAATCTTGATAAAACCATATCGGTGAGAGTGGTAAAAACTCTTTATTCCTATCACTAACAGAATATGTCCACGCAAACTTAGCGGTTCTACCTTTTCTCACATACAATGGACTTTGCTGTGCATAAAGGCTTACCGCTGAATCTAAAAAAAGGAGAAATACATGTACTTAAACTGATGAAATATATGACAGGCAAGTCGCTGAAATCATCCAGCAATGTGCAAAAATTAGACTTGCCCAACTCGACCTCTCTGATATTCAGAGGGAATTTAGGAGAGAATGTATGGGTCACAATGAATTTATTTAAATCTCATGAAATTGGGCGCGCTAAGAACTCAGGAATCTCAGCAAGTAAATTTGGCGGGAATTAAGTCCTTGTTCGATCCTGAGGGAAAATTCAATTGGGGTTCCTGTGTTTTTAAAGGCACGCGCATGGATAAGACGAAGGACTGAGATCAGCATAGTCAAATAACCATGGAAGCAGACTTTTATCGTCATTTATAATTGCCACAAACACAAAAAGTGCACTAATGAAAATCAAAATAACATAACAATTAAATGTTTAATCAATTAATTAATTTTTAATTAATCAAAATTCATTGATGCACACAAACGTTTGTTAATTTACTTTCATAAAGACCTGTTAAGGCCTTATTTCAATCAGCTGTGTGGCAGTGAACCGGTGCCGTGTAAAATGAGTTCGTAAATCAAATAAAAACTAATGCGCTATAATATTATAATATTATGGCTGTCTACTGCTATTTTGTTTTTTATTAATCTAATTATTATTATTTTTTAATTGTTAATTGTTATTATTAATCAATATTATTTGATAATTATTAATTATTATTAGATTTTATTTAATTCTTATCAATATATTATTATTTTATTAATCCATTTATTATTATTATTACTTTTGTTAATTTTCGGATACGTTGCTATAGAACGGAAGAAATAAAAAAAAGTAGAATATAATATATTCAAATTGTGCAAACTCGTTTTCTTTTTTTTTATAATGCTGAAGACTCAGAGTAATCCAAAAGTTTTTTTACCGACAACAATTTTCTTCACTGGTGCAGCAGATTCACCCGGAAGTAAAAGAAACATTGAGCTTATAAAACGGAAGTACTCGGTACGTAGTACACCAAAGATACCAGTAGATGAAGTACTGGTGCGAATGGCAGTATGACAACATTAGTATTTATGAATATTGATATTATATATTTGATGAAGAAGCCATTAGTGAATGATGATTAGTAACGACACGAAAGTAAACAATCAAATCCATGTAGTTCGAAAATGCTTTAAAAACACTGGGCATGACACAGAAAAGCCAAATACGTGTCCTAGTAATATCCAAATAATATATATATAGATTACGTGTATATTACCAGAGTTGGCGCATAAAGATACAGTGAGTTAATAGTCTCAGTTCAGTAGACATTACTTGGAAAGCAATTTATTGAGATGGTAAAATCTATCGTGTAAACAATACCATAATCTCGATCTCTGAATCCTAGTAATATCCTAATGATATCCTAATGATATATAAATGATTATTGATATATCTTACCAGTGATAGTTAATAAAGACAAGACTGTTACCAATCCCAGTAGTACGATAATGTACTGACAGTCTTTGCTCGACATGGTTGTAGTAAACCAATTATATATAACACTAGTAAAGGTCATGCATGTACACAAGATACTGAGCTGATGGTCTGTGACTACCAATAATTTATGTGCATACTTCTATGTTTACGTGTTTAATGAAGCAGCAATCGAAACTAGCCAGTGAATGTAGACCAAGATGCAGGTGAATATTTTTGTTTTAAATTGGCTTTTTATGTAAGATATCGATGTTTGAAAATCGAATATTTAATATAAAGCTGAATGTTATGCCAGCTCACGCCGGTCTTGAGACACCGAAGTTTGCTCCTAACTTATAGGATCGTCACAGATTCTTGCGACGCGCTGTAATAGCTCTGAAGCGTGATGACGTTTTAATAGTTTTTAAATTCCTTTCATATTCAAATTTTATATTCCCTCGAGAATACAGGAACAATAGTTATAATTAGTGAACAAAAACAATGTGAAAAGCATTCTGGTCTAGAGACGGGGGTTAAACGTCATCACGATTCAGTCTTATTGATAAAAGGGAGAATATATGGTTCTCAATATAAATGAATGCAGTTGTATGAACACAGCTAGTTTTAATTATTTCTCTATCCGAAAACACTTAATAAATTGCACCGGATGCAACGCAGGCTTATCAACAATCTATCTTTGGGATTCCTTTGCGATGGCTTTCAACCGTTTGACAATGTTGAGCTGAAGTCATAAATGCCAGTTTGTATCTTGGAGGTGAGGTTTGGTGTTAATGATGTAAATTCACTATCAACTATACTCTTCTGCCATATAACAATGTCATAAGGGTTTAAATGATACGAATAGGGTAAGGATGTATCTTAATTGGCTGAAATACGTATTATATTTATATGCATATTATATACGTATATTTTTTTAGCATGTATTTAAAATACAATTATGCAATGTGGGTTTAGCTAAAAGACGTTTGTTTTTAATATATAATAGTACCCCTCTTCATTCTGATTTTCTTCCTTTAAAGTACAAAAATGCACTGCGAGTTTAGCTAAAAGACGTATTGTTAACGTTAGAAGGCTTTTGGAGACTTTGATACTGCGATGTTCTGTTACGCAACGGTTCATACGTATCGTTACGTAAATCAGTACCAGTGACGTGTTTGATACGTAATGGTTCGTACTGTACTGTTGTGTCGTGTTGTAATGTAGCTGGGTTCAATTGTTGGTAATGGTCTTGGCTGGGCTGGTCATTCTCTAGTATGGCATTTGCATATACCGCTGGTTTGATTGGTTGGTCTGGTACAGATGCTTTGGCTCGTGGCTTTGCAACTGGTTCGTACGTAACACTAGGATCATGGTATGTCTCTGCCGTGTTGCTATGTGAAAAAGACCGAGCTGCATTTGTCTTCATTTCGACATCCTGTTAAACAAACAAATAAAAAGAAGTCTGTTTTGAGATAGAAAGTCAAAAGAAAACAGTGATATTGCAAATCGAATGAAAATGTTAACTTAGATAGCTTTAGAAGTGTAAAAGATTTAGTAATAGAAGATGATAAAAGAAGAAGAAGATGGTGATGATGATGGTGGTGGTGGCGACAAAGAAGAAGAAGGAGAAGGCAACGGAGAAAAAAAAAGAACAAAACAAAACAAAACAAAAAAAGGAAAAGGAAGGATGATAATGAACAATAGCACAGTAATGTTGATTCTATTTTGTGTATGGTACACTAACTTACATCATATGTCGACTCGTTTGCTTTCCTGAAAACAGACAACAACAACAAATTCAAATTGATCAATATCTAATGTTGTTTTTGAAAAAAAGATTTGAATGTGCAATTGAACAAGATAAAAGAGCAAATTATCACAAACTGACAGACTATCAGTTGTGGACTGGTAAATGGATCATTGCATCACTGAACATTTTCATGGATGGATTGCACCAATATTCAACGTAACATTACTTTAGTTTTTCCCTGCTTCTGTAAATGTAGACAAGAAGTAACACATTGAAAATCAGGGAGAGAGTTAGAAAAGAAGAACTAAGCCAAACTCCAACCACGACACCTGGAAAAAATCATGATAAAACTATAAAATACTGTATTAAAAAAAACTTAGAATTAGATGGTTACAAAATTTAAGGTATAAAATAAATGTATAAAAAATAGGATAATCAAATATCAATGATGCATATGCGATCTAATAAGTATCAATTTTAGATTGTTAATAAGTCTTGTTTGTTGACTTCAAGAGAGTAAGAGAAGGAATCTCTGCTATGACGCTTGATTTCTATATCCCTTGTCCAGCACCAGTGATGACTTCACTTACCTTGTGCTTCTCTTGTTATTACAATTAGTGATGTTGGTAATAAGTAGAAAAGAAAAGAGATCGATATGCATGTAATCTACTCCTATACCTTGACAGTCGTCTTTTTGTGGTGATCTTGAAAGCGTGTTTGCTAGACAACAAAAACTTCAAATAAGAGACTCATGTTTCAAGATAACTACTAAACTGTGTTAGCAAAATATGAACGTCGACCAAGTCAAGTTTTGATTAGTAGCAACAAATTAATGCGTTGGGTGTATGACATGAAATAAAGAATTAGAGAAAACTACCATATGTCCTTGACGGGATTCGAATTTTTGAATGACTCTGTGTTGTTAATTTGCATCTATTTCATGCCGATTTTGATATGTTTTTGTGTGTGATATTTTTGGTCCGACATTATTCGTCAACTGAGATGTAACTTCAGTGTCATAAAATGATAGTCATCGTTGGTATTTACTTACTGTTCTGAGAGATGAAGGTTGTTGGTGCTGGCAGTGTTGTAACAATAGGAATGTAGACTTCCTTTGATTTAGAATCATCTTTCACACTCTCACCAAACCTATTAGTAGCGGTCACAATGAATTGATAGACAGTCCCTGGCTCTAAATTCTTCACAGTGTACGTCAAAGGACTACCATATATTTGTCCAACTTGTTTCCAATCACTATCCATCCCAACGGGTTTTTTGTAGATTGTGTAGCTTGTTATTTCACCACCGTTTTCATCAGGCTTCGACCATGATAGTGATACTGATGTTGGAGGGACATATATGTATTTGGTGATAACAGGTGAAGCTGGTGGACCTAGGATATACCCAAAAAGGTGTTACACTCACGTTTAGGTATTTGATCCTGTAACCATTACCTTTATATTTTAATATAAAGTTAATCATTAAAAGACATTTGATGCTTTAACAATTATTTTCCAGATAGACAGACAGTCAAACAGACAGACAGACACGCAGACATAGTTAAGTCAAATAAGGATTGACAGGTGAACCGACAGACAGACAACAAGATGAACAAACAAACAGACCAGCATAATTATATACTCACCTTGCTTCTTAGTTCTAAAAGATAAACTTGACGCAGTACCATATCCAACAACATTTCTAGCATATACTTTGACAACATATTCAGTATCCTTTGTGAGACCAGAGACCGTGCACATCCGGCGAGACGAATCGATTGAACTAATAGTCTGTAAGTCAATAATCATCTTGTAAGCAGTGATCGGACTGCCGCCATCATATATAGGCTTTGTCCATTTTATTGTAACTGAGACTGCTCCTATCTTCGTAATAGAAATGTTGGTCTGGCCGGGAAGAACTGCAATTCAGAAGATGGATCAACAAACATGAACAAACAAATGAATGAATAAACGGTGTGTACTCACATATCTGTGTAACATTAATAGTATGTTGATAGCTCCCAGCAACATTAGTTGCCCTACAAGTATATCGGCCATAGTCGCTAGGATCTTGTCCAGTCACTACTGTCACGTCGCTACCATCAGCATTACTGTGTACATTAGTGATAACTTCACCATTGGGTCGATACCATGTCCAGGTAGGAGGTGGTTGTCCACTGGAATATTTACAATGTATTGTTATGGTGTTACCATTCCAGGAAGAAACGGTGGTATTGGACAACGAATCGTCAATCGTAGGCCTATCTGCATGGTAATGAAAAATTGTAGAGAATGTAGAACTATACTAAGTTCTTACCATTACATGCATTGAAAACATAGTTGGTTGGGTCGATAGTCATGATTAATTGTCTGAATAATGATTGGTGCATCGTTTCATTGACTGACTGACTGACTGACTGACTGACTGACTGGTTGGCTGGTTGGTTGATTGATTGATTTAATCTATTTGCACAGACTTGCAACAGATCAATTTACATCAGGAAATATCTTACACAACTAACAAATCAAATAATTAACTAAGAAATCTAGATTGATGGAATTGGTTTTCTTTTACACTTTGTAAACATTGTCAATTCTTTATCCGATTTTCCTGCCTTTTTTAAATTATTTTTTTTAAGAAAAGCTATAAAATATGAGTGGGCTTAGTATCCTGATTTGTATATAAAGTGATCGCAATCACAGTGTGACACCGCTAGTGTTTTTTGATGTAGCTTTAAACTATAGTATTGTACTTACAGTAAATGACGAGCGTTGTCGATGTGTTTATTGGCGGTTCGTTTGGATTGTTCATAGCTTGACACTCGTATTTAGATCCATTCAGAGTTCTGTTTACATTGACCAGTAACAGCATAACACTGCCAGTTCCTTTTGATACGGTTGCCCTAGTAACACTGTCTACCCACGTGACATTTGGTGCAGGAGGACCAACCGCTGTACAATTTAAACGCAGATCACTTTTTTCAATAACTGTTGTGATGACATTTGGGTTGATGACAAATTTTGGAGTTTCTGAATTTGCAAGAAGAAGGACAATAATATTCAAGGAGTGTTACTTAAATTAATTTTGTTTTCTTATTGATTTTGTCAGCACTGACAGCATATTATAATCATTTATATATGGTATCTTAATTCAATTGTATAAACAATCAACCATCCAAACATTAATGTATTCCTACTCATTTCATTTATGTATGTGCTCATTCATTCATAGACAGTACATTCTTATGACTTCACATTCATACATGGTTTTATTCATTCAAAACACAAAAACTTTATTGATTTGTACTACTATCTCACTATTTACACTTTTTTTCCACACTATTCATTCCCTTATGATATAGTTAATTATTGTAATCGACATTTCTTCAGCCCATTCTTCCATTTCATTAATACTCATGCTTTCTAACTATAGCCTGTCTCATATACCTCATTACCTGTAACGATCAATTCCACGGTACTCGTTATATCAATTCCTGATTTTAAAAGCAATCTACATCCATAGGTACCACTATCAGCCGGGATAACATCCGTGATAACCAGTGTAGCTTGGTCTACTCGACTAACTCGTACTGTAGGACCCAACAGTCGAGGTGGACAAGTAGAATTGGTAAGCTGAAATTTCCATCCAATATATCCATTGTCTTTACCTATTTCTTGACTTGCACCTTGATAATCTTGATAAAACCACATCGGTGAGAGTGGGACAAACTCTTTATTCCTATCACTAACAGAATATGTCCACGCAAACTTAGCGGTTCTACCTTTTCTCACATACAATGGACTTTGCGGTGCATAAAGGCTTACCGCTGAATCTAAAAAAGGAGAAATGCATGTACTTAAACTGATGAAATATATGACAGGCAAGTCGCTGAAATCATCCAGCAATGTGCAAAAATTAGACTTGCCCAACTCGACCTCTCTGATATTCAGAGGGAATTTAGGAGAGAATGTATGGGTCACAATGAATTCATTTAAATCTCATGAAATTGGGCGCGCTAAGAACTCAGGAAGCTCAGCAAGTAAATTTGGCGGGAATTAAGTCCTTGTTCGATCCTGAGGGAAAATTCAATTGGGGTTCCTGTGTTTTTAAAGGCACGCGCATGGATGAGACGAAGGACTTTGAGATCAGCATAGTTAAATAACCATGGCAGCAGACAACATCATATCGTCATTTATAATTGACACAAACACAAAAGTGCACTAATAAAAAAAACATAACATTTTCTCCCACCCACCACGTGCGCGATTTCGTAAATCAAATAAAAACTAATGCGCTATAATATTATAATATTATGGCTGTCTACTGCTATTTTGTTTAGAAAAAATGAGGTAAGCTGGTTAATATATATTATACTATTATTATTATTAATGAACTATTTTTTTATTAATCTAATTAATATTATTTTTTAATTGTTAATTGTTATTATTAATAATTATTATTTGATAATTATTTTATTATTATTACATTTTATTTAATTCTTATCAATATATTATTAATTAATTAATCCATTTATTATTATTATTACTATTATTAATTTTCGGATACGTTGCTATAGGACGGAAGAAATAAAAAAAGGCAGAATACAATAAATTCAAATTGTGCAAACTCGTTTTCTTTTTTTTATATATAATGCTGAAGACTCAGAGAAATCACTAATTTCCTAAAATTTGAATCACCAATTTTCTTCAATTGAATCAGACAAAAATCCCCATATTTCATTAGTGATACGAGTATTTTATATTAATAAAAATATCTTCATGCACATCTTGATGTTCGATCATCGTTTACAAAAATATTCATATTCGAACGAAGACTAAATACATGACACGAAATTTCAGTTACAGCTCTAGGTCATTATTTGCATCTATCTTTCTGCAGACTAAGGGACGGATGAGACAACTGTTTATTGTTTCATTTTGTATAAATGTCATATTCAATTATTAAGGTATTTCTTATCCAAGAGTTTTTTTATCGACAACAATTTTCTTCACTGGTGCAGTAGAGTCACCCGGAAGGAAAAGAAACATTGAGCTTATAAAACGGAAGTACTCGGTACGTAGTACAACCAAGATATCAGTAGATGAAGTACTAGTGCGAATGGCAGTATGACAACATTAGTATTTATGAATATTGATATTATATATTTGATGAAGAAGCCAGTAGTGAATGCTGATTAGTAACGACACGAAAGTAAACAATCAAATCCATGTAGTTCGATAATGCTTTAAAAACACTGGGCATGACAAGGAAAAGCCAAATACGTATCCTAATAATATCCAAATAATATAAATATAGATTACGTGTATATTACCAGAGTTGGCGCATAAAGATACAGTGAGTGAATAGTCTCAGTTCGATAGACATTACTCGGAAAGCACTTTATTGAGATGGTAAAATCTATCGTGTAAACAATAGCATAATTTCAATATATGTATCCTAGTAATATCCTAATAATATCCTAATGATATATAAATGATTATTGGTATATCTTACCAGTGATAGTTAATAAAGACAAGACTGTTACCAATCCCAGTAGTACGATAACATACTGACAGTCTTTGCTCGACATGGTTGTAGTAAACCAAATATATATAACACTAGTAAAGGTCATGCATATACACAAGATACTGAGCTGATAGTCTGTGACTATCTGTAATTTATGTGCATACTTCTATGTTTACGTGTTTAATGAAGCAGCAATCAATACTAACCAGTGAATGTAGACCAAGATGCAAGTGAGTGTTTTGGTTTTATATTAGGCTTTTGTATGTAAGATATCGATGTTTGAAAATCGAATGTTTAATATAAAGCTGAGTGTTATGCCAGCTTCACGCCGGTCTTGAGACATAGAAGTACTTATAGGATCGTCAGAGATTCTTGCGACGCGCTGTAATACTTACCCACATCTCTATACCATGATAGTTTTGAAAATCCTTTCATACTCAATTTTTTTATTGCCTCGAGAGTACAGGAACAACAGTCAAAATCAATGTGAAAAGGCTAGGATTCTGGTCGAGAGACGGGGGGGGGGGGGGGGTAAAAGTCATCACGCTTCAGGCTTATTGATGAATGAAAGTATATGGTTTTCAATGAATGAATAAATGCAGTAGTCTGCACGCAGACAGTTTATTTCTCTATCAATGAACACTTAGTAGACTGCACCGGATGCAACGCAGGTTTATCAAAACTTTATCGTTGGGATTCCTTTGCAACGGCTTTTTACCTTTTGAGAATGATGATCTGAAATCATAAATGCCATTTGTATCTTGGGTTTTTGTGCTAATGATGTGAATTCTCTTGATCTTCCGCCTATCAAGTACACTTTTCCGTCATATAACAGTATGATAAGAGTTTAAATGATACGAATAGATAAGGATGTATATTAAGAAATACGTATTGTTTTTTTTTTCTTCTTTTTTTAAACATATATGTAGTACCATTTTACATTCTGATTTTCTTTCTTTAATAAAGTACAACAACGCAACGTGGGTTTAGCTAAAAGACGTATTGTTAACGTTAGAAGGCTTTTGGAGACTTTGGTATTGCGCAGATCTGTTACGCAACGGTTCATACGTATCGTTACGCAAATCAGTACCAGTAACGTGTTTGATACGCAATGGTTCGTATTGTACTGTTGGGTCGTGTTGTAATGTAGCTGGGTTCAATTGTTGATAATGGTCTTGTCTGGGCTGGTCATTCTCTGGCATTGCATTGGCATATATCGTTTGTTGTTTTGGTATGGTCCGATGGTTTGGAACAGCAGCTGGTTTTCTTGGTGAGGTTGGTTGGTTCTGTCTGGCTTGCTCAGAGTGGTCCATTTCAACCGGTTCGTATACAACACTGGGATGACTACTTTGTGGCATTGTGACAGAAGACGTCACGGAGTCCATTTGCACTGTTTTATTCTGTGGAAACATAGAGAAAGATGGGAGATCAATCGAACAACTGTGCTTGTCATTTATTGTTTATTTCTAGACGTTCTATTTTTCAGTAACGTCATAAAAAGCAAGCTCGTACTTACATCATAGCCTTTATCTGTAGGTTGCCTACAGAAAGACAGAAAAAAATTAAACGATTGATGTGACTCACTGATTGATTGATTGATTGATTGATTCATCGATTGATTGATTGATTGATTGATTAATTGATTGAATGATTGAATGATTGATTATTACCTTGTTTTTCTTTTGGTTCTGTAGAAGTACACTACAAGAAGTATGTTGGCTATCAACGAGATGACAAGAAAGGTTACACTCACCGCTAATTCTGCAGCCCCACCTAAGGGAAAAAAATACAGACCATTGCGCCGTTTTGTAGACTCTATGAATATAAACGACATGTGTGGAAGAAGATATCGCTCTGCATTAAATAATTAGAATAAGTTTATTGGAAACGAATGAGTCAATGAACGAGCATATATCTCAACTAATCGTTTTAGAACACTTGCAACAGTGAGGTAGCAAAAAGATGCCTCGCCCTGCAGTAGACAAATAAACAGTATTGATCATGGAGATCTGAGATGAGCATTTATTAGTGTTGAGTTTGTCAGTGTTTATATACAAACCATCTTGTCCACACGTTGAGCTTTCTTGGCCTATAAATACAACGACTGAACATTACCAAGAGGTAAACACAAAAATATTTGAACATCAAATAAAGTGGCTGAATATGAGAGTTCCTCCCCAGATCTCCTCCTATACGCAGAAGGTCTGGTACTCAAGTTTAAATAAAGTTATTCATTTAGGAATGATATGAGAAGATAATTGTTGTTGTTGTTCTGTTCTTATTACTAGATTTTCATAGTGCCATAAAATCTATTTCATTCCATCGCAATTTCATAAAACGTAGACTACTAACTTTTTATGATTAATGGGGAGGGGGCAGTACTACACTGTCGAGACAAAATCATCTGGTTATTGTATCGCTGAAGAATTAAAAAAATACCTGTCATGTATTATATATTCTTTCCGGCAGCTCCTACCAACCCACACAACAATATTTCTCCAGCGTCAAATTGACGTCCGATTTTGAGACTGAGCCAAGTTGTCGGATTCATTGGCTTACCTCTTGTTGTGAAAGTCACACTTGAACTGTTACTATAACCAGCCAAGTTACGCGAAGAAACATTCACAACATACTGTGTATTTGGTGACAGATCAGTAACGGTGTAGAACATTGTACTGGTGTCATTGATATGGAATGTTTTGGAATCAATAACTATTCGATAAGCTATGATTGGACTGCCGCCATATGCTGGTTGTGTCCACCTTATTGTAACTGATGTCGATTCTTTGTCTGTAACAAACACCAGAGTAGATCCTGGTAAAACTACAAAACAAGTATGGACGATTAATGGAGGAATGGAGGAGTGAATGAATTTACGGCTGGACGAATAGACGACAGGACGAATGGACGAATGAATGAATGGATGGATGAATAAATAAATGAGTGAGAAAATCACATTGGATACTTACATATTTGGGTAATACTAATAGTTTGTCGATCGCTCCCAACAGCATTAATTGCCATACACTTATAAAGGCCATAGTCACTACTGTCTTGTCCGGTCATTACTGACACCTCACTACCACCAGAAATACTGTGTACATTAGCAGTGATACGTTGTCCATTGGGTCGATACCATTTCCAGGTAGGAGCTGGCTGTCCACTGGAATATTTACACCGTAGTGTTATATTGTTACCATTCCAGGAAGTAAAGTTCATACTGGACAAAGATTCGTCAATTGTTGGGGGATCTAAAAGTAAAATATATTCGAAACCACGAACCGCGCGTTATTTGAAATTAAAACAAAATTCCGCGGAAATCTACGTCGATAGATTGATTGATGGCAAATTAGCTGTATGGATCAAATGCTACAATCCTTGACAAAATAACTGGTATCTTTTTCAATTTAAGCAATGCAGTTCAAATGCTCTCAAACATTTAACAGAAAAACTCTCCTCCTCGCCATGGATCATTGTTGTGATAGAATCATTGTGCATGGACAGGCCTTCCATATAACAACCAAACATGGCCCCTCATAGCAATATTAAAGAGGAGGTAGTGTGGCTGTTTCAGAAAGGGTATTCAGTATACACTGAAATTGTTTCAACTATTTTACTTACAGTAGACGACAACGGTGGTTGCTATGGTAACTGGTCCCTGGTTGGGATTGTTGATAGCTTGACACTGGTATTTATGTCCATGTAAACTTCTCTTTACATTTGATAGATATAACACAGCACGCTTCTCTCCCTGTGCAATGATTGCCTTGGTTGCGCTATGTACCCACGTTACATTTGGTGTTGGAGTGCCAACCGCTGTACAAGTTAATTGCAGATCACTGTCTTCAACAACTGCTGTGATTGCATCTAGCTTGACGACAAATGTAGGAGTTTCTGAATATGCACATGTAAAATCAAGAAAATGAATTATCATCAATAATAAAGCAAAAAAACCTGCTCACCCATAGACATACAATAATATAAAGAATCTGTGAAATTAATACGTATCCAGTTGTTGTCACTGGGGTGGGGGAGGGGAGGGGGGATCGAGTCGTGTGTGGTGCTAATGTACCAAATTGCAACTATAAAGTCACCAACGGCCAGATTTGTTTTAGCTGAGGCTTTAATGTGGAGATCACATGCACGCACATTTGCCCTTCCACCTAAATTCGCGTATGTGATATTATCATTATGTTTGTATACAAATCACTTACGTGTAGCGATCAATTCCACGCTACTCGTTATATATTGTCCTGTTCTTAATCCCAACCTACATCCATATACACCGGTATCATTCATTGTAGTGTTTTGGATAACCAATGTAGCTTGGTCTTGTCGACTTACTCGTACTGTAGGACTTAGCAGTCGAGGTGGACACGAATTGGAAACCTGAAATTTCCAGTTGTCGTATCCATTATCACGACCAATTATTTGCCTAATTTGATTTTTCATGTAAAACCATTCTGGTGATAATGGGTAAAACTCTTTAACTTTGTCATCAACATGGTATTTCCACACGAGCCTAGCCGTTTCTCCTTTCATCACATACAATGGACTATGTGGAGTTAGGACGAACTGTGCTGCTGCATCTGAAAACAATAAATTAAACATAATTGGATTGACTAAATAAGAATATCTAATCAGAACGGATACTGGAATGTACTGGCAAAACAGAAAAAAACTTCAGTTAAACGAATGACAACAACTTAGAATTGCAGCGACTTTGCAAAGAGCAACTGTCGAATTTTCTTCCTTTTTTCGATGGAGTCCTTGTTTTTTCGTGGTCTTCGATCGTTGTTTTTCCGAGTCTTCATTTTTTCCGCCACCCAGAAACGAAACATAAATAGTTCGTTCCAGACGATAAACAAAATATCAAAACATTGATATCTCTATTAATAAGTGTCTTTTCATCGTCACGCACGCTAGATTGCAAATAATAAATCCATGAAACACTAATAAGTAAATAGTACAAAATAGTGCTATTTAAACAAAAGAAATTAAAACAATAGAATTATCATAAAATTGTGCTATTTAGTATTACTAAAGTTTTATGGAATAATTGGTTGCACTCTCACACTCTGATCAGACTTTTGACAGTTGCCAATTTTAATTTGATACTTTTATTTCGACATTTTTATGATGGCTATTTTTTTTAAATGATGGATAACAAGCCCGATCACACAAAATGAAAATTATTTTTTTTACACAGAAATAGCGGCGTCTACTGGGACTCAATACAAACCGATAGAAGCAATGACATTGAAGTAACTATACTTCAGTATAATATCAAAGACAGTAAATCTTAGAAGCAGGCTTACAATGTCCATGATATAATCAAATTTCAAATGCCGTTACATCATCATACATTTCATCTCATATAAAAACTTTCAGCACACATGTTTGGTTTTTCGTTTTTTCTTCATCTGAAACTTCGCAATCCACTAGTGATTCAGGTAGGGCTTTACGTGCATTTCTCAGCGACATCAATGCTCGACATTTGCTGCAACTATATCAGCCGGAAGTAAAAAAAAAGCGTACAGTGTTGATATCATGGGGGAAGCAACATATAAACTCAACAATATATCAGAATTATTAAGCTGGACAAATAATCTACTACCAGATATCTCTGTACACCTTACCAGTAGAAGTGATCAATAACGACGAGACAGATAACAATCCCAGAACATACTGATAGTGTTGATACGACATGGTGCTGACTACACTATATGAATGTAAATATACACAACTAAAGGTCAGATATAATGAATTTTAATAAGGCACGGTAGTAGCTGAAACTCAATGCGGCTACTGAGGAGGGAGATTGGGACGAGATAAAGGGTTTTGGGGTAGAGGAGGGTATTGATAAGTCAAGTAACTGAAGTAACTTTATTTTGTGGGGTATGCATGACATTTCATATAACACACATATGAGAAGTTTATGAAACTCATTAAAGTGCAGGGGAGGGGAAATTGAAAGGAAATGGAATTACGCACATCGAGAAATGTTAAATTTACTGATCCGTAAAGGTTAAGGAAAGACTTGCTTTACCCAACATTTACACGTGTGTATAGCGCTTAATGGAACACTTTACGTAAGTTTTACGTTTCTTTTTTTTTATTTATTTCATTTATTTAGGCAAAGTTTACTAAAATGTACATCAGATAAATTGGATATGAAAAAAAAAATCCAGAAAAAGAGTTTTATATTGATTTATGCGTGAAGACCAAAGTAGCATGGCTTTCGAGTTGGTCCAAACAACTGAAAAAAGGTTTGAAAATAATACGAATCGATAAGGATTTGGTTCAAATACGTATTGTTTTTAACATGCAATAGTACTCCTTTTCATTCTGACTTTTCTATCTTTTGCTTAAAGTACAACAATGCATTGCGGGTTTAGCTGAAAGACGTATTGTTAACGTTAGAAGGCTTTTGGAGACTTTGATATTGCACAGATGTGTTACGCAACGGCTCATACGTATCGTTACGTAAATCAGTACCAGTAGTGTGTTTGATACGTAATGGTTCGTACTGTACTGTTGGGTCGTGTTGGAATGTAGCTAGGTCCAATTGTTGGTAAAGGTCTTGGCTGGGCAGGTCATTCTCTGGTATTGTATTGGCATATATCGTTGTTTGTTTTGGTATGGTCCTATGGTTTGGAACAGCAGTTGGTTTTCTTGGTGAGGTTGGTTGGTTCTGCCTGGCCTGCTCAACCGGTTCGTATACAACACTGGGATGACTACTTTGTGCCATTGTGACAGAAGACGTCACGGAGTCCATTTGCACTGTTTTATTCTGTTGAATACATAAAGAAAGATGGGGCATCAATCGAACAATTCTGCTTGTAGTTTTGATTGTTTATTTCTAGACGTTCTATTTTTCAGTAACGTCAGCAAACAGCAATCTCGTACTTACATCATTGCCTTTATCTGTAGGTTCCCTACAGTAAACAGAAAAAAATGAGACGATTGATGTGACTGACTGACTGACTGACTGCCTGACTGACTGAATGAATGACTGACTGATTGAGTATTACCTTGTTTTTCTCTTGATTCTGTAAATGTACACTACAAGAAGTATGTTGGCCATTAACAAGATGACAAGAAACGTTGTACTCACAGCTAAACCTGCTGTCCCACCTGAGAAAAAAATATACAGATCATTGTGCTTCTTAGTCTCCCTCGCATACGTCACGTGTGTCACTATGCGCCAATTTGCAGACTCTATGATTATAGAAGACATGTATGAAAGAAGATATCGCTCTGGATTAAATAACTAAAATAGATTTAATGGATACGAATGAGTCACTGAACGAGCATATCACGGCATGAAAAGTCAGATTTGCAGTCCTTTACATGAAGCGTTTTTATGCGTAAAGACTCTAAAAAATATTCGCATCCTTGCATTGCGCGTAAAGGTGACGTAAATGTAGTAAAGTTCTTTAATTAACGCGTCTTTACGCATATGTGTAAATAAAACGCTTTTGTCAGCGGTAAAGACGTGTAAAGCTGCCGTATTTACCGTAAAGAATCGGTTGTATACGCATCTTTAACCGTATCCGTAAAGAATCGATTTCCTAAGCTGTAAATAACCGTAAAGATGCCGTATATGTTGTAAAGTTTCAGTGCTGTACTCATCTTTACGCGTGTCCGTAAAGAATCGTTTTGTTAGCTGTAAATGTCGTAAAGTTTCTCAATTAATCTTAAGTTTTTAAAACACTGGCAACAGTGAGGTAGGAAAAAAGATGCCTCACCCTACAATAGACAAATAAACAGTATTGATCATGGAGATCTGAAATGAGCATTTATTAGTGTTGAGTTTGTAGCGTCAGTGTTTATATACAAACCATCTTGTCCACACGTTAAACTTTTTTGTTCTACAAAAACAACGAAACCGTTATAAAGAGTTGAACACGCAACTATTGTGACAAAAAATAAAATAGCCCAGTACCAAGCTCCTCCCTGCGCAAGGTCCCTTCCTATCTACCAGAAGGTCTTATAATCAGGCTGATAATGACTTTCATTTAGGAATAATATGAGAATTAATATAAATCATCAGTTTTGTTCAGTTCTTCTTGCTTGAGTTCGTAAGTGCCATGGGACTCATTTGATGCTGTTGGAATTTCATGAAATGTAGGCTACGAACTTTTGTTTGCTGCCTCAGGAGGAATGGGGGAGGGGTACTGTACTGCCGCAAGACAAACCCATTTGCAATAGGATATTCTATCGTCGGAAAAATACCCTAAAAATAATCAAGGGGTAAAACGTCCGTGATACCATTGTAGGAGAAGCCGCTTACACCACCCAACCAAACTTTAGTATTACACTACACCAATTGAGGTTCGATTATGAAACTGATCCAAGATGTCGGATTCTTACCTCTTGTTGTGAAAGTCACACTTGTACTGTTACTATAACCAGCCAAGTTACGTGAAGAAACATTCACAACATACTGTGTATTTGGTGATAGATCAGTGACGGTGTAGAACATTGTACTGGTGTCATTGAGATGGAATGTCTTGGAATCAATAACTATTCGATAGGCTATAATTGGACTGCCGCCATTGTAGACTGGTTGTGTCCACCTTATTGTAACTGATGTCGATTCTTTGTTTGTAACAAGGGGCGATCCTGGTAGGACTACAACACAGGTATGGACGATTAATGGAGGAAGGGGGGAATGAATGAATTTACGACTGTACGAATGGATGAAGGAATGATTTGATGGATGAATAAATAAACGAGTGAGAAAATCACAGTGGATACTTACATATTTGGATAATGCTAATAGTATCTCGCTGGCTCCCAACAACATTAATTGCCATACACTTATAAAGGCCATAGTCACTACTGTCTTGTCCGGTCATTACTGTCACCTCGCTACTATCAGCTATACTGTGTACATTAGCGGTGATACGTTGACCATTGGGTCGATACCATTTCCAGGTAGGAGCTGGTTGTCCTCTGGAATATCTACACCGTAGTGTTATGTTGTTACCATTCCAGGAAGTAATGTTCACACTGGACAACGATTCGTCAATTGTCGGGGGATCTTAAAGTCAAAAATATTTGAAACCACGAATCGCGCGTTATTTGAAATTAAAACAAAATCCGCGGAAAATCTATATTGATGGATTGATTGATGGCAAGGCTGTATGGATCAAATGCTACAATCATTGACAAATAGCTTGCATCTTTTTCAATCCAAGCAAAAGAGTTCAAATGCTCTCACACATCTAACAGAAAAACCCTCACTCTGGATCATTATTGTGATAGAATCATTGTGCATGGACAGGCCCTCCATATAACAACCAGGCATGTCCCTGCCTCATAGCAATATTAAAGATGACGTAGTGTGGCTTTTTCAGTAAGGGTATTGAGAAAACTATGTACTGAAATTGTTTCAACTATTTTACTTACAGTAGACGACAACGGTGGTTGTTATGGTAACTGGTCTCTGGTTGGGATTGTTGATAGCTTGACACTGGTATTTATTTCCATTCAGATTTCTTTTTATCTTTGAAAAATATAACACCGCACTGCCATTTCCTTGTGTAATGTTTGCCTTGGTAACGCCATGTACCCACGTGACATTTGGTGTTGGAGTACCAACCGCTGAACAGGTTAATCGCAGATCACTGTTTTCAACAACTGCTGTGATTGCATTTGGCTTGACAACAAATGTGGGAGTTTCTGAATATGCACATGCAAAATCAACAAAACAAATTATTAGCAATAGTTCACCAATAAATGCACAAGGCAAAATATAAAGACCAAATGTGTCAGAAAGATAAAGATTTAGGGGACTATCATTTCATGTTACCCAAAATACTGAAAAAAAGACACCTTTTTTAACAGATTCTTATTTAAGTTAAGACCTATCAATCGAATTACAAGAGATGTCATTATTATTATTTTTTTTTATCGTTTTGTTACTTCATGTTCTTGCATTTTGACAGTCACAATAAACACTTCTATAGCGACATATCCAGGATTTCAACTGGGGTGGGAAGGAGGACGGTGGAGTCTCAACATACCAAATCGTCATTAAAAAGTCACCAATGGCCAGATTTTTAATATTTCACTTTAAAAGGAGGATTTAATCACAGCAAAAAAGATAAGAGCATCACGTGTGTCTGAATTGATTTATTTATACAAATCATATAATGTTCGTAAGTTAATTGTAATTTGTCATAAGCAGTGTATGGAAGTGAGGTATTTTTTATCATAAATTAAACAGGGTAACCCAAACAAGATACAAGCGGAACACCCCTACCCAGATCTGAAGGGAGTGCCCCCCTCTTCCCCGGAGTGCATACTCTCCTTTCCGTTCAAACCCTTCCCCTCGTCCCTAATCCCCCTAATTGCCCCTCCCCAAGAGAGTCGCTCCGCAGGCTAGTATATTTGTATACAAATTACTTTACCTGTAGAGATCAACTCCACGGTACTCGTTATATACTTTCCAGTTTTTAAATCCAATAGACATCCATATACACCGGTATCATTCATTGTAGTATTTTCGATAACCAGTGTAGCTTGGTCTTGTCGAATTACTCGTACTGTAGGACTTAGCAGTCGAGCTGGACAAGTAGAAGTGAGGAGCTGGAACTTCCATCTAAAATATCCATTATCACCGCCAATTAAATGTCTAGTTTGATTTTTCATGTAAAACCATACTGGTGAAAATACATAAAATTCTGCATTTTTGTCATCAACATTGTAGGTCCACACGAACTTTGCCGTTTCTCCTTTCATCACATACAATGGACTATGTGGAGATCGAACGAAGTATGCTGCTGCATCTGAAAGCAATTAATTGAATTGACTGAACACACCTATGTAATAGACCTTCCTCGCATTCGATTTACTGGCTTTACAAAACAATAGATTCACGATGAGGTGGGAGTGTATGAAATACAGAGAATGTTTCGTGGCCAGTCAAGCGACACGGACAGTACCGCGGACAAACAAACTGGTCGGACCTGAGATCTATGCGCAATCACAGATATCATAGGGAGCATGAAAGACACTCGGACAAATCAACATTGACAAAATATGGAACTAAAAAGACCATAATAATTGTTGACAAATACGACATAGTCTGAACTGCAGTCAGGACCATTCTGTATAGTTTACAATTCATGTATATATTTTTGCTGCCGCAGCGAGCGAGCCTGAAGCCTATTGTTCATTTATATACAATGCTTTTCAAGCTTAATAAAACAAATACCATATACCAAGTTTTTATTATTTACTGCTGATTTTCATTAAAATTTTATAAGAATGAATATTTTTAATTAAACAATTAATTCCAAAAGTGCAAACAATAAGTCAATGAAACTCGTACTGTCTATTGGTGCCAAGTAAATGTCAGGGGCCGCGCGAGATAATTCTTCCGCCATTTTGGTATTTGTAGAAACTTTATTTCTAAATGTAAATATTTGATGCTTTTTGTGTTCTCAATGCTTCTCAGAACTCCGGAAATCGCAATTCCGCGAGAGTTATATTTTCAAAATTTTTCGGGGTGGATATAACTTCCGGCTTTAGAGATCGTACGCCCCCCCTCCCCCAATCCAAAATATCTGGCGCGGCCCCTGAATGTACCATGCAATGTACATTCCATTACATTATGATTTTTAAAAGAATAAATATGTTTAAAATAAAATTTGGGAATTGAAACTATTTTTTGGTCCTTATTGCCTCAATCCTAAAAATATCCAACCATTTAAGGTAGTTCGGGATCCACACTTCCCGCCGATAGAATTTTTTAAAACGTTTTCTACATGAGGACTGACACATATAAAAAACAAAAATAAAATAAAAAATAGGGGTCACCCCGATTATTTTGGAACTGTGGGGGTGGTAATATATGGCGTACCATCGGGGCCAAAATTCAACCCGCTAATTCAACATTGTACTTTTGAAATTTGTGCTTACTTCACAATTCGACTTTCAAGTTTATATTTTCTTGTGGTCACTTTACAATTCAACATTGTACTTCCAAGAATTGAACATTGTATTTTACGTAATTCAACATGCAACATTCGCGATTCGACTTTGTACTTTTCACCATCGAACATTCAACTTGCTTCGTTTGAATATCCAACCGCAATCCAATCACCATCAGTCATCGTGGGCTCAAGAAATATCAAAAATTATTCCCCAGTAGGGGATAGGGGTATTCAACCAGCCCTCCCTACACCGTACCCTTGAATTTTATTGCGAAGCATTCCCCTTACGGTTGCAAAAAGACGGCGGATCGACGTAAGAACTAAATTAAGTCAGGTCAGCCCTTTTAAAAGTGGCTGACCAACTTTTCTCCTTTGGTTCTTTGCCAACCACCGGCACCCGTGGACCGAAAGTACAAACTCAAGGTACAGGTAAGCATTGCCTTTATAGAACAAAAGATTTCAGAAATTCCACACTTGCATAATCCGCGTAGTTGCTAAAAGCCGGAACTACCCACAACGACCCAAAACGATAACGAAACAAAAATGAAAACGATGATAATATTATGATAATAAATCAAAAAATTCACATTGCTGTTGTTTGCCTTTGTTGCAGTCTATTCTCTGGCGTGGGAATGCTTTGCTGTGATTTTTGACAAGATGTCTAGTGTGTTATATTTAGACTCGGAAGCCATTTCAATGTTGCGGGGAAAAAAAGCATACTATGACATCGTTTTCGGTTTTTTATACAACTCTATTTATTTAATAAATCAATAGATAATATTTAGTAAATGAATGAATTTTGAAGTTTGAGCCATTCAGCAGCATGACTAATAACCAATGATTAATAACTAATTTATTTATTCATTATTGTGGCTCGTTGTGGGTAGTTCCGGCTTTTAGCAACTACGCGGATTATGCAAGTGTGGAATTTCTGAAATCTTTTGTTCTATAAAGGCAATGCTTACCTGTACCTTGAGTCTGTACTTTCGGTCCACGGGTGCCGATGGTTGGCAAAGAACCCAAGGAGGTAAGTCGGTCAGCCACTTTTAAAGTCTTCAAAAGGGCTGACCTGACTTCATTTAGTTTCCTTACGTTGATCCGCTATCTTTTTGCAACCGTCAGGTTAAGGCTTCGCGATAAAATTCAAGGGTACGGTGTAGGGAGGTTGAATACCCCTATCCCCTACTGGGGAATAATTTTTGATATTTCTTGAGCCCACGATGACTGATGGTGATTGGATTGCGGTTGGATATTCAAACGAAGCAAGTTGAATGTTCGATGGTGAAAAGTACAAAGTCGAATCGAGAATGTTGCATGTTGAATTACGTAAAGTACAATGTTCAATTCTTGGAAGTACAATGTTGAATTGTAAAGTGACCACAAGAAAATATAAACTTGAAAGTCGAATTGTGAAATCAGCACAAATTTCAAAAGTACAATGTCAAATTGTTAATGTTGAATTTTGGCCCCGATGGTACGCCATAGTAATAGGCCTATTTTTAACCCATTTCAAATAAAAGAAGTAACATCAAATTTGTTGAAAGAAATATTCACAAATCTGCTATAAGAGTCTGACAAAATACTCCCTTCGCTATAGTTCTCATGAATTTATTTCTTGGAAAAGACATCGACTGAGATATTTTACCTAGATTTAAATGAACAGCTTCATTAATTTTTTGCACACTTTACCACAAAAAGTCAAAATTACAATGTTTTGATCTCGAAGACCATGTATTTTTTATTTCAAAATTTTAAAGCTGGGTTTATGCCAAATATAAAAATGGAAAAATAATTGGGTGTTACCGTTCTAATTTTAAAGCTATAAGCAAAAAACGAGAAAATAAGATGATTTCAATGTTTTGGACGCGCGGGAATGAGCACTAGTTGCTTTTGAGGCCCGTATGTAATGCTATGATGTTATTTTTTAACAAAAAGTTCAAGAATGACCATATTTTGGCTCTAACGCAAAATTTCTTTTTAACCGCACGAGAAATTTTATTTGATTTCACATGCGCGAACAGGATGCGCAGTAGCAAGGGTCCCGAACTACCTTAAGGATGGTGCCTATTATTGTCATTGCGCATTCAGTACTGCGCATGCTGCTGACGAAGTTTGAAAAACAAACACTTTCAAAGGCCGATCGTTTTGTGTTAAAAAAACGTACAGAAACAAGCTAATTTGGCAATTAATCAACTCCCACAAACATTTTATTAAAAGAAAAACATTTAATCTTTGCAAAACTGACCTGAATATGCACTTTTTTGTTAAAAAAAAAACAGCTTCAAAAGCGACTATTATGTGATCAAACTTCCGACAATCTTTCCCCGGGCGCCATCTTGAAAATCTCCCAAAATGCATTGTTACTTCTTCTATTGTCTAGGGAGGGGCAGGGACTTTTGTGCAATTTTTGCTAATTTTGGTAAAATTTCGTGCTTTACAACGATTATCTTATTAAATTGCACGGGTTCCCCTATTTTTCATTTATTTGTGTGATAAAGTGATAAGAAATCTTTCATACGGTGAGTTAAAAAAATTAAAATTGAAAGATCATAGAAATATTGGTGATTTCTTTTAGGGTACTAGCTAATTTGAAAACGTTAATATTCATGCGTTCAACTGCTCTCGAAAAAATTTTTTTTTAATTTTCTTACCTTTAAAGACAAGAATATTATGTGCGTTATGGTTTAAGAGATATTTCCTTTAGAAATTAAAATTATATAACAATTTATGAATTTTTTCCCTTCCAGTTTCAAATTGCCCAATTTGATATAGTTGATGACGTATAGCTCATTAAAATGCGCTGTGACCTAAGTGTTTTTCTTTCAATCTATCAAGTGCTGAACTAGGTCTTTACAGATAGTAAGGAATTTCGAGAAAAAAATCAACAATTTAATTAGTTTTGGTGAACAAGAAGCCACCAAAAGTATGTCGCAGGGGAAACATACACCTCCTAGGTTGATTACAACGAAAACTAAATAGCTGACGATTTGAATTCGCTATTTTTATTCCGATGTATGTTTGTATCAGTATGATGGTCAAAGCCCAACACTGACAAGAGTTGTCAAAAATCCACTTTAGATCGTTTACCACACACAGGTAAAACGTGTTTAGCGGTTTCAAAAGTACTCGATGTTAATCAATGTTAATTTTTGTTCAGAGTTTATAATTCATCGAACGTCATACACTAGAAAATATATAGTTTGGGAAATAATAGTTTTTGTTTTGTTATTTGGCGTAACACTTGACTTTTTCTTAATTATATTATTGTTTAGGGGAACATTAAATCTTGATTTTTCACCGAAATCTCGATGTTAATCAATGTTAATTGTTGTTCAGAGCTATTAATTCATCGAACGTAATACTATTAGAAAATATATAGTTTTGGAAAAAAATAGATAGTTTTTATATTTGGCGTCTAACTTAACTTTTTTCTTAATTATATTATTTTTTTACGGGTAGGAGTAAAAGGGATAGATCTTGATTTTTCACCGAAATCAATGACATTTTCTGCAGCTATATCAGCCGGAAGTAAAAAAAAAAAAAAAACACGAACAGTGATGGTAGTGGTGGAAACAACCCTAACCCTAACCAACACGATAAATTATCTACTAATAGCTAACTATGTACGCCTTACCAGTAGAAGTGATCAATAACGACGAGACAGATAACAATCCCAGGACATACTGATAGTGTTGATACGACATGGTGCTGACTACACTATATGAATGTAAATATACACAACTAAAGGTCAGATATAATGAATTTTAATAAGGCACGGTAGTAGCTGAAACTCAATGCGGCTACTGAGGAGGGAGATTGGGACGAAATAAAGGGTTTGGGGTAGAAGAGAGTATAGATAAGTGAAGTATCTTTATTTAAGACGGGGAATGCATGACATTTTAATGATAAAAAAAAGATAATACGTTTATGATAATTAATTTAGTTTAGAAGAGGGGGATTGAAGGGATTAAAATGGAATTAAAATATCGTATTCAATCTCCTTCTCCATGAGCTCTTACGCATGTAAAAATGTACATGTAAAAATTTGCATTATTTCAGTTTCGTACAATTGAACGATACGATTCTGAGCTTTGATAGTTTGGATCGGATTTTTACTACACCATTTCCATTTCTATCATTAAGAATACCACAGGAACCCCATCGTATGAAATGAGTTGGAGCGTCAAATTCAATGAACGATTTGAGAGGTTGGGCCAAGAATTACGTCATCTATATGTCTAAATGCCACTTGTAACTTTTTGGTGATTATGAATTATATTATTCTCTATCAACTATAGTCTTTCGCCAGATAACAACGTGATGCAAGGATTTTAATATGATACGAATCGATCAAGGGTTTAGCTGAAATATGTATTGTGGACATATAAAAGTACCCCTTTTCATTCTGATTTTCTACCTTAAAGTACAATAATGCAATGCGAGTTTAGCTAAAAGACGTATTGCTAACGTTAGAAGGCTTTTGGAGACTTTGATATTGTGTAGATCTGTTACGCAACGGTTCATACGTATCGTTACGTAAATCAGTACCAGTAACGTGTTTGATACGTAATGGTTCGTATTGTACTGTTGTGTCGTGTTGTAATGTAGCCGCGTTCAATTGTTCGTAATGGTCTTGGCTGGGCTGGTCATTCTCTGGTATTGTACTGGCATATATCGCTGGTATGTCCGGTACAGGTGTTTTTGTTCGAGGAGTTACAACTTGTTCGTATACACCACTGGATTGTTTAAAATTTAATTTAATTTAATTAACTGTATTTTGCCGCGCATTTCGCATGCCTCAATGCGCTTACATATTAAGGAAATTACATTAGAAACTAAATTAAATATCACTAAAATCTAAAACGCTATATATATATATATTATAAAATAAATCTAAATATAGTATAAAATAAATCTAAAATCTAAACTATTGTAATCTACAAATAATCTAAATGATTTAAAATGTAAAAATGATAATAAAGATATTTATATATATAATGTATATGACTAAAACTAATAATTATGAAAATGCTTGTTTAAATAAATACGTTTTCAATAATGATTTAAAGCAATTGATGGTATTAGCATTACGAATATGCTCCGGGAGATTGTTCCACAGTTTCGGAGCAGCAATAGTGAATGCCTTATCACCATAGGTGGTGGTGAAAACTCTAGGAGTAACTAAGAGGCCTTTGGATGCAGATCTAAGAGTACGCTTAGGTACATAATAATTAAGTAATTCGGTGAGATATGATGGTGCCTGACAGTTAACAATCTTATAAGTTATCAGTAACACCTTAAATATTATACGATATTTTACAGGTAACCAATGAAGATTAAAAAGAACTGGTGTTATATGTTCCCTTTTCTTAGTCCTTGAGACTAATCTGGCAGCAGTGTTTTGTAAACGTTGCAGCTTATCTAGCTGTTTCGTTGGTAAACCGTATAAAATACTATTACAATAGTCCAGCTTTGAAGATATAAATGCATGAACTAAACGCTCAGTAGACGTATTATCTAGGTATTTGCGTATTTTACCAATATTTCTGATCGCAATAGAGGCCGAGCGACAGATATTATTTACATGACTGGACATAGAGAGATGTCGATCAAATATTACTCCTAAATTACGGGCCTCTTTACTAGTAGTTACTATATGTTGACTGACGGTCAAACTAGAAATTGGGATGCATTTAGAAAAACGAGACGAAAAATGGTTTTAAAATTGTTTATGGTTTGTCACTACCTTGTTGATATGGGAAGACGGCAAATCTACTGGGGTGTTCATTTCGACATCCTGTTGAACCAGAAAATAGGTTTTTAGGGAACAAATCATAAACAAAAACAATATCATTATAATAGAGAAGAAAAAAGCTAGTTAGAATTAGAAATTAAAGCTGTAGAGGACGAACAAACATGGTCACTGTGGCGACAAAGGTATAGAATAAAGAAAGGCAAGAAATTAAGACGAAATAACGAGAGGAATCGACAATTTGTGTGCTGAGAAACACTCCTGTGTAATGAGAATTAGATTTCGTACTGAAAAAACCCTTGCTATTGAATATTGAATTTGTGAATATAAAAATGAGAAGACGAAGAAAGAGAAGATGACAGAGAAGAAGAAGAAGAAGAAGGTGAAGAAGAAGAAGAAGAAGAAGAAGAATCGAAGAAAAAATAATAATTAAACAGAAATAAGTATCAAGGATTAAAAAGACCAGTGGGTGATTTTTGCAAGACTTACATCATAGGTCGACTCGTTTGTTTTCCTGAAACAACAAATATTAATCAATGATGACGTATATCAAGCCCCTGAAAGTTATTTAGGAGATATTTTGCAACCAACTTAACGCTAATGGATTTGCTACTGTAAACATGCAAGAATCGACTATAGCAGTATCAAACGTGAAATTACTTTGATTTTTTCCTGTTTCTGTAAAAGTACACCACAAATAAGACGTTCATAATCAGGGAGATGAACAGTAAAGTTGAGCTCAGCGAAGCACCAACAACGGCGCCTGTAAAACATAATAGTAAAACACCTTATAAAGAAAATGACATTATAGAACGAAGCAGTGAAAAGAATGATGTAAGTATCAAGATGACGAAATATTGAAAAGAATAATCTTAATAATCGGTTTGTAAATTGCCATATAACTTTCGATTCGCAGAACCGATGAAGTGAATCTTTATGGGAGTCCTTTATTGACATCACTTTGATGCTGATATTCTGAATATATAAAAGAAGAAAAGAAATCGACATGCATGCAAGAATAAAATTACCTGAACAGCGGTGTTCTTGTGATGATTTTGAAGATGGGTTTTCTAGTGAAATTGAAATGAGAGAAAAATATGTTCAACTGAGCTAGCAACATGATAGCAAAATAGTAGCAATGAGCCCCTGTGGAGTCCTGTGGGGTATGTTGTCAGTCACGGGCTCCCTGTGTAAACGTTAATGCAGTTCATGTTTGGTCCGACATTATTCATGCCGAGATGTTTTGTTATATTATAACGGCTTTTCTCAGAAGGAAATGAATATCTTCTACAGGCATCCCCTTCGTTTATGATCATGGGCATAGCCTGATTACATGTCTGGTATTCACTTACCGTTGTGAGTGACAGAGGTTGTCGTTGGCATAGTTGTTGTGACAGGAATGACAGGAACCGAGACTGTCATTGTTTTGCTGTCATCTTTAACACTCTCCCCAAACCAATTGATAGCGGTAACAATGAATTGATAGGTAGTCCCTGGTTCCAAATTCTTCACTGTCCACGCCGTAGGACTAGATCTGCCATATATTTGCACAACTTGTTTCCATTCACTATCCATCCCAACGTGTCTCGTGTAGATTGTGTAGCTTGTTATTTCACCACCGTTCTCATCAGGCTTCGACCATGTTAGTGTTACTGATGTTGGGGGGACGTACATTGATTTGGTGATAACAGGTATAGCTGGAGGACCTAGGATATAACCTAAAAGGTTTGTTCCGTGTTCACCACATATATCCATACAGGCAAAGACACAAATTAAACAAGCAAACGAAGACATAATAGAAAGCAAACAGGTATGCAATCAATTAAGTACTGACACAGACAGATAAACAGACAGATAGACAGACAGAATGAATGAATCAATGAATAAAAAACTAAAAAATTTAAATACGATAGTTCCAAAAGTTAAAAACGTCTTTACATGGAATTCGTAATAAAAATACAGATATAGAAAGACTAAATAAAAACTACTGTTAAAACGATTACAGAGTATTGACAACTTCACGCCATTTATAAAGCTTGTTCTTGAATGCCGGTTTGGTGTCTGCAGTTTTTATCTCATTAGGTATTGAATTCCACATAGTGGATCCCCTGTAATAGAAACTGCTTTTGAGAAATTCTGTTTTTGGGATTTGTTTGATTCTCATGTTGTTATTCCTTAATTTGGATTTTTATACATCTTCCTCAGATGCAAATAGATTTGATAAATACAATGGAAATTTGTTGTTTACTATGTCATACATCATTAATCCCATTCGTTTCTTACGTCTTTCTTCGAGTTTGTCCCATTTTAATCTTTCCAAAAGATCAGCTGATCTTACATCATAACTCTTGAAACGTTATGATGCGGGCAGCTCTATTTTGTAGCTTTTGTATTCGATCTGTTTTACCCTTGTCTAGATTGCTCCAGACAAGGTCACAATAATCAAAATTTGGTTGTATCAAGCTTTTATACATAGTGATCAGCGTGCTGGTCGGTACAAAGTCACGCAGCAGTTTTAGACCGTAGATAGATCTGCCGATTTTTAGGCACATTGTGTCAATATGTGATTCCCAGTTAAGGTTCTCATCAATAACGACCCCAAGATGTTTAAGAGTGCTGACCCTTTTGATCTCTCAGAAAGACAGACAGACAGGCAGACAGACAGACAGACACACAACAAGATGACCAACATTTATATACTCACCTTGCATCCAAGTTTTAAAATATAAACTTGACGCAGTGCTATACCCAACAACATTTCTAGCATATACTTTTACAACATATTCAGTATCCTTTGTGAGACCAGTAACAGTGTACATCCGTCGAGACGAATCGACTGAACTAACAATCTTCCAGCCAATAATCAAATTATAACCAGTGATCGGACTGTCGCCATCATATATAGGTTTTGTCCATACTATTGTAGCTGAGGCTGCTTTTATGTTTACAATAGATATGTTGGGCTGGCCGGGAGGAACTGGAATTGAGAAAATGGATCAACGAACATGAAAAACAAACAAATGAATGAATGAATGAATGAATGAATGAATGAAAGAGAAAAAGAAAGAATGAATTAATGAATGAATGAAAAAATGAATGAATGAATGAATGATTGATTGAATGAATGAATGAATGAATGAATGAACGAATGAATGAATGAATGAATAAATGATAGAATGAATGAATGAATGAATGAATGAATGAATGAATGAATGAATGAATGAATGAATGAATGAATGAATGAATGAATGAATGAATGAATGAATGAATGAATGAATGAGTGAATAAATAATATGTGCTTACATGGCTGTGTAACATTAATAGTATGTCGATCGCTCCCAGCAACATTAGATGCTATACATGTATAAAGGCCATAGTCACTACTGTGTTGTCCAGCCATTACTGTCACCTCACTACCACCAGAAATACTGTGTACATTGGCAGTGATAGGTTGACCATTGGGTCGATACCATTGCCAGGTAGGAGCAGGATGTGCACTGGAATATTTACACCGTAGTGTTTTGATGTTATCATTCCAGGAAGACACGGTGGTATGAGACAACGAGTCGTCAATTGTAGGCTTATCTGCGTGGCAATGAAAAAGTTGAGAGAATATGGAATTATACTAAGTTTTTTTTACAATTACATGCATTGAAAACATAGTTAGTTGGGTTGATAGTAATGATTAAATATCTGAATAGTGATTGTCTGTCTGTCTGTCTGTCTGTATGTCTGTCTGTCTGGTTGATTGATTGATTTAGTCTATTTGCACAAACTTGCTATTGATTAATTATAATTAGAGTTTTTTTTATAATATAACAAAATCAATTTACAACAGGAAATATCTTACGCAAATAATAAATCAAATAATTAACCAAGGAAAACAAATTGATAGAATTGGTTTTCTTTTACACTTTGTAACATTTTCGATTCTTTATCTATTTTCCTGCCTTTTTTTCCATTTATCTTTTTTTTTTTTCAAGAAAAACTATAAAATATCAGTGAGCTTAGTATCCTGACTTTAATATAAATTGATCATGATCACAGTGTTCCTCGATGTAACTTTAAACTGTAGTATTGTACTTACAGTGAATGACGAGCGTTGTCGATGTGATTATTGGCGGTTCGTTTGGATTGTTCGTAGCTTGACACTCGTATTTAGATCCACTCAGATTTCTGGTTACATTGACCAGTAACAGCATAACACTGCCAGTTCCTTTAGCTATGGTTGCCCCGGTAACACTTTCTACCCACCTGACATAAGGTGTAGGAGGGCCAACCACTGTACAATTTAAACGCAGATCACCGTTTTCAACAACAGTTGTGGTAGCAGTTGGCTTGATGACAAATGTTGGAGTTTCTGAATTTTCAAGAAGAAGGACACTAATATTCAATGAGTATTACACGTTTTAAAGTAATATTGTTTTTTGCTATTTGATCAGCACTGATGGCATATTAAAATAAAGAGCAGGGGACTGGGAATGAGCACCTTAAACATACAATGTTTATAAAAATCTGATTAGACCAACAGAAAGAGTATATCGTTTATGGTAATTTGACAGAGTTTTAATTTTATATTTATGCCGTGAGCTTTTAAAATGAACAGAAAACACGAAAACGAGGCTGGTAGGGCCAACATTCTAATTCTCACTCAAACCTTTGTTATTTCAAACACCTGTAAATTGTGATCATTAGATAATACAGTCGATCATGTGATGACATTTTGGAATCTTCCTCATTCTGATATGCTCTTTGAAATGGAAGCAGTGATATGTTTTATAATGCATACCATAACCACACCTTTATTTATAGCGTCTATTCAAATCTTAATACAATTATAAAGAACATCAAGATCACCGATTAACAGGTTAGCTCAGTTGGGAGAGCGTTGGCTGTTAACCGGGAGGTTGCGGGTTCGAACCCTCAGCAGGACCATTACTCAGGATCTTTAAATAATTGAGGAGAATGTTCTTCGATTTATAATTGTAAGGGTTCGTGTCTTCTCGGATAAGGACGATAAACTGGAGGTCCCGTCTCGCCACACTACACATTAACCATTAACGGGGGGACGTAAAAGAACGACTGAGGACGCAGGTAACGACCATCCTCGGTGATAGGCCTACACTAATACATACTAATTACTAAGCAACTTCATGCTTGTAAATCCGGATTACATACTATAAATTTTAAAGATTGTAAGGCGCATTGAGACATCAGGTGAAAATGCGCTATATAAGCACTGCATTACATTTTTACATTACATCAATCATTCAATTATTTATGCATTTGGTCATTCTTTTATTCATACTATTATTCATGCTTGCAATCATTTATTCATGGTACATTCTTCTGGCTTCCTTCTATTCATTCATTCATTTTATTTTACTTTTTTATTTTACTTTTTTATTAACTTTTATTTATTTATTTATTTATTTATTTATTTATTTATTTATTTATTTATTTATTTATTTATTTATTTATTTAATCATTTAATTATTTATTTATTTATATATATATATATATATTTATTTATTTATTTATTTATTTATTTATTTATTTATTTATTTATTTATTTATATATATATATATATATATATATATATACATTTATTTATTTATTTATTTATTTATTTATTTATTGATTTATTGATTTATTTATTTATTTATTTATTTGTTTATTTATTTATTCATTGATTTATTTATTTATTCATTCATTGATTGATTGATTTATTTATTCATTTTTTTATTTATTCATTTATTCCTTTTTTCATTTATTTCTTTTTTTATTTATATATTAATTAAATAATTAATTTATTTATGTATTCATTCATTCATTCATTCATTCATTCATTCATTCATTCATTCATTTATTCATTCATTTATTCATTTATTCATTTATTCATTTATTCATTTATTTATTTATTCATTTATTCATTTATTCATTTATTCATTCATCCATTCATTCATTCATTCATTCATTCATTCATTCATTCATTCATACATTTATTTATTCATTCATTCATTCATTCATTCGTGCATTCATTCATTCATTCATTCATTCATTCATGCATTCATTCATTCATTCATTCATTCATTTATTTATTTATTTATTTATTTATTTATTTATTTATTTATTTATTTATTTATTTATTTATTTATTTATTTATTTATTTATTTATTTATTTATTTATTTATTTATTTATTTATTTATTTATTTATTTATTTATTTATTTATTTATTTATTTATTTATTTATTTATTTATTTATTTATTTATTTATTTATTTATTTATTTATTTATTTATTTATTTATTTATTTATTTATTTATTTATTTATTTATTTATTTATTTATTTATTTATTTAACTACAACAACTATACACATTTTGTCACACTATCCATTCCCTAATGATATACTTAATTATTGCAATCCACATTTCTTTAGTCCATTCTTTAATTTGATTAACACTCATGACACCTCATGTTTGCTACCTATAGCCTGGCTGTGTTCTTACATATACGTCATCACCTGTAACGACGAATTGTACGGTTCTCGTTTCATCACTTCCTGATTTCAAATCCAATCTACATCCATAGGTAACACTATCAGTCGTGATAACTTCATTTATAAACAGTGTAGCTTGGTCTTGTCGACTTACTCGTACTGTAGGACTTAGCAGTCGAGGTGGACAAGTAGAATTGACTAGCTGATATATTTTATTTATTGCAATCGACGTTTCTTTAGTCCATATATACTGTTGTCTTATATATAACTCATTACCTGTAACGATCAAATCCACGGTCCTAGTTTCATCACTTCCTGAACTTAAAGCCAATCTACATCCATAGGTACCACTATCAGCCAGGATAACGTCATTTATAACCAGTGTAGCTTGGTCTACTCGACTTACTCGTACTGTAGGACTTAGCAGTCGACGTGGACAAGAAGAATTGGAGAGTTGGAAGTTCCATCCAATAAATCCATTATCTCTTCCTATTTCCCTTTCTTCCAGACTGTCTATGTAGAACCATACTGGAGAAAACAGTTTGAACTCTGTATTCCTGTTAGCAACACTGTAGGTCCACACCAACTTGCCAGTCTTTCCTTTCGCTACGTACAGTGATCTTGGTGGAGTATATATGAACTTTGCGGCTGCATCTGAAACAGAAAGCATTGAAGACATTGTAAGTTTTTTTATCAGTCGTATAATTTTGGTTTTTCTATATAACTACTTTGAAAAAGGAAAGAAAATGTGGATAAGAAATAAATTAGCAACAAATGTGAGCAACTAGTGTGTAATATGTCCCTTTCAGTTTCTTTTGATTCATTCAGTACATTTTCATGAATCGGAAGGACTCATCGAAAGTTATTCGCTCTTGATTCAACTCAATCCGTAGACCTAAGATGGGCCAACTGTTTTTTGTTTTTTTTGTTTTGTTTTTTTTTTGTCTTCTTTGTTTTTTGTTGCTGTTCATCTAAAAAGTAGAGTGCATGCACTAAAACTGGGCAATATAAAACACTAAATAGTGCTATTTTATGCTAATTATATTGTTTTATTAGTGCTATTTGTATAGGAAATTCCACCGTTCGAGAAGAATTAATGAAAAATACCGCGCGTATTTGATGAAAATGGCTTAATACCACGAGTGCGTAGCACGAGTGGTATTCTGCCATTTTCATCAAATACAAGCGGTATTTTTCATTAATTCTTCGAGAACTTTGGTGGAATTTCCTGTTAATACCACATCTACATAAAATGCGAGTTTATGATAAAAAAAACTGTACGCAAGGTTCGTCATCAGCTGGCAACAAAGTAAACAAAACATTTCTCTTTGCAAAAACTTTATTAAAAATTCATCAAATACGGAAACATAAAATACTTAATATGTGAAATACATTCAAAAATTAAAATTGCACTTAGTTTTTTTTCTTTTTGATACCTGTTAATGGAGGCTTGGCTAGGCTTTCTTCGGTTCGTTTTATCTTTCCGTTTCGGGAGTTCGTCGTAAAACAGCTCCAAAAGCAAATTAAGTTCACTCCGTGGTATGCTCTCTATAACTTCTCTTTGATGTTTTTGCTTCGCCTATTCAAAATATGTGTTAATCCATGTTTTTGTGTTTTTTTGCTGTGTTTTTGTTTGTACTCTTTTCCTTGATTGCACGAATTTCTTGAGAGGATAAACTATCACAACGAGCTGCTTCTTGAGTCTCTTGATCTGACTGATGTCCCTCGTGTTCATTATCAAGCCACTCTATACAAAAATCTGGCTCTTCAATGTCAAAATAGTCATCCAAGTTTTGAAACTAGCAAATTAGTCCTCCATTGCCGTCAACTGTAATTCGCTTTATGTAAAGAAACACAAACGCACACAAATGCGCAAAGCATGTCGGGAAGGATTCGTGCAATTAATAAATAGCACATGTGCTATTAATTAATTGCACAGATTAAAAAAAAATTCATGGTCGATCAACCAATCAGAAACGAGCATTTTATGTAGATGTGGTATTAAATACTAAATAGTGACAACTGTTGCACACTTTTAGTTCGTGCACTCTATATTTATTGAATATATTTTTTTATTCACACGGAAGCAGTTCAGCCAGGATTGAGCTCACACAGAAGTGCTTCATTTGTAGATTAATATAAGTAGATAAAAAAATGAATATACTACTGCAATTAACTACGAATCTTTCATTTAGTAAAACCGATTACACCAAATCGATGAAAAAGCTAGAAGTTGTATATTTTATCAGTGCATGATAATTAGTAACGACACAAAATAAGCAATCGAACCAAAGCAGTTCCATAACTATATAAAAATACTTGACATGACATGCAGTAAAAGCATTTCACGTATTTAACACTTGTAAATGAATCTCATTATATCCTAATAATATCCTAATAATATATAGGTTACGTGTATATTAACAGTGCTGGTGAATAAAGATACAGTCAGTGAACAATCTCAGTTAGATAGACACTCGGAAAGCAATTTATCAAGATGGTAATATCTATCGTGTAAACAATAGCATAATCTCGATCTCTGTATCCTAGTAATATCCTAATGATATCCTAATGATATATAAATGATTATTGGTATATCTTACCAGTAATAGTTAATAAAGACAAGACTGTTACCAATCCCAGTAGTACGATAACATACTGACAGTCTTTGCTCGACATGGTTGTAGTAAACCAAATATATAACACTAGTAAAGGTCATGCATGTACACAAGATACTGAGCTGATGGTCTGTGACCACCTATAATTTATGTGCATACTTCTATGTTTACGTGTTTAATGAAGCAGCAATCGAAACTAACCAGTGAATGTAGACCAAGATGCAAGTGAGTATTTTTGTTTTATATTAGGTTTTTGTATGTAAGATATCGATGTTTTAAAATCGAATATTTAATATAAAACTGGATGTTATGCCACCTCACGCCGTCTTGAGACACAGAAGTATGCTCCTTACTTATAGGATCGTCACAGATTCTTGCCATGTGCTGTAATAGCTCTGAAGCGTGATGACATTTTAGCCCGGTTTCTATACCATAATAGTTTTTAAAATCCTTTCATATTCAAATTTTATATTCCCACGAGAATACAGGAACAATAGTTATAATTAGTGAACAAAAACAATGTGAAAAGTATTCTGGTCTAGAGACGGGGGTAAAACGTCATCACGATTCAGTCTTATTGATAAAAGGGAGAATATATGGTTCTCAATATCAATGAATGCAGTTGTATGAACACAGCTAGTTTTAATTATTTCTCTATCCGAAAACACTTAATAAATTGCACCGGATGCAACGCAGGCTTATCAACACTCTATCTTTGGGATTCCTTTGCGATGGCTTTCAACCGTTTGACAATGTTGAGCTGAAGTCATAAATGCCATTTTGTATATTGGAGGTTTGGTGTTAATGATGTAAATTCTCTTGTTCCACCTATCAACTACACTCTTCTGCCATATAACAATGCCATAAGGGTTTAAATGATACGAATAGGGTAAGGATGTATCTTAATTGGCTGAAATACGTATTATATTTATATGCATATTATATACGTATATTTTTTTAGCATGTATTTAAAATACAATTATGCAATATGGGTTTAGCTAAAAGACGTTTGTTTTTAACATATAATAGTACCCCTCTTAATTCTGATTTTCTTCCTTTAAAGTACAAAAATGCATTGCGAGTTTAGCTAAAAGACGTATTTTTAACGTTAGAAGGCTTTTGGAGACTTTGATACTGTGATGGTCTGTTACGCAACGGTTCATACGTATCGTTACGTAAATCAGTACCAGTAACGTGTTGGATACGTAATGGTTCGTATTGTACTGTTGGGTTGTGTTGTAATGTAGCTGGATTTAATTGTTGGTAATGGTCTTGGCTGGGCTGGTCATTCTCTGGTATTGTATTGGCATATACCACTGGTTTGATTGGTTGGTTTGGTGCAGATTCTTTGGCTCGTGGCTTTGGAACTGGTTCGTACGTAGCACTAGGATTATGGTATGTCTCTGCCGTGTTGTTATGTGAAAAAGACCGAGCTGCATTTGTCTTCATTTCAACATCCTGTTAAACAAACAAATAAAACAAATAAAAACCATTTAGAGAGGTCCAACAATGTAGTAATGGACGACGATCGAAGAAGGGAAAGGAGAAGAAGAAGTGAAAAGAAGAAGAAGAGAAAAGAAAACGAAGAAGAAGAAGAAAAAAGAAGAAGAAAAGAAGAATAAGAAGAAGAAATAAGAACTCAAGAGAAAGGAAAAAGAGAAGAAGAACAACAACAAGAAAAAATGAGAAGAAAGCAGCAGAAAAAGGGAATTCGAAAGATCAAAAAGAAGGAACAAGAAATGAAATGAACTAGAGTGTAGTTGGTTCTATTTATTTATGTATGGTGCATCAGCATTAACTTACATCATATGTCGACTCGTTTGTTTTCCTGAAAACAGACAACAACAACAAACTTGATACATTTTTGAATTTATACTGATGTGAGTAAGAAAACTGACAGACTATCAGTTGAGTACGAGTAAATGGATAGTTGTATGATTGAATGCCTGCATGGATGGATTGTAGAAATTTTCAACGTGCCATTACTTTAGTTTTTCCTTGTTTCTGTAAATGTAGACAAGAAGTAACACATTGAAAATCAGAGAGAGAACTAGCAACGAAGCACCAAGCCAAGCTCCAACAACGACACCTAAAAACGTTAAAAAAAACCTTACAAACGGATTGGTTACTGGTTGCAGCTTTATCCAGGTTATATTTACATGAAAAATCTACAACACCATGATATATCATGCTCAACCTAATAAGCGACTCCCATATATCAGAGCTAGAGCAGGGATGCTCGGACGAGAGTATATGATAAGAGAAGGAATTGCTGGTATGGGGTTTATATATGTCATATCCATCTTGTCCAGCATCAGTCATTCCTTCACTTATCTTATGCTTCTCTTGCAATTCTGTAGTGCATGGTGCCGGGTGATAAAGTAGAATTAAATAAACGAGATCGATAAGCATGCAATATTAAAGCTACCTTGACAGTCGTCTTCTTGTGATGATCTTGAAGACGTGTTTTCTAGACAACAAAAAACTCACATAAGACACTCATGTTTCCAGACAATTGTTAAATGGTGCTACCAAAATATGAACGATTGAGTCAATATTTGATTGACTCATGTAGTGTTTCTATGTATCCATTTCTTTTGACTTTTGACATTGTTTTTTTTAAAGATCTTTTCAATGTTAAACTTAACTACATCAGAATGAAAAGAGTACCAACTGCAACCTTCTTGTAACATCAAGACATTGCCTGATCAGTTGCAATTGCATGCTGGCATTTACTTACTGCACTGAGTGACAGAGGTCGTTACTATTGGTGGCATAGTTGTAGGTGGCGGTATCGATGTTACAACTGGAATAGAAACTGTCAAGGCTTTACTATCATCAATCGCACTCTCGCCAAACCTATTAAGAGCGGTTACAATGTACTGATACGTAATTCCTGGTTCCACATACTTCAATGTGTATGTCAAAGTACTACCATATATTTGAGCAACTCGTTTCCATTCATTATTTATCCCGACAGCTCTCTTGTAGATTGTGTAGCTTGTAATTTTACCACCGTTTTCATCAGGCTTTGACCATGTTAAGTTTATTGATGTTGGAGGGACGTACGCATAGCTGGTAATAACAGGTGCTAGGGGTGGACCTAAAATTTAACACTGCTTTTAAAATATCTCTCATGCGAAATAAAAGTCAGACAAAGCTCCGGGGAGAGGGACTTTGGGGATAAACGACCGGGGGGGTGCTCGTTGGAATTCTTCAAATGTACCCATAAAAGATGCCGAGCGTTTTTTCAACATGAGGTGGCTTTACAAATTTTAAATCCTAAATAAAAACAAAAATACTATTAAATACACCAATTTATATATTTATTGATATGACCGGATTTCTAAACATCAAAAGCTATCTACCAGTAAATTGGTCAGTCCTCCTTCAAGCCTATAACATACTATAACTCACCTTGCTTTTTGGTTCTAAAAGTTAAACTTGACGCCTTGCTAAATCCAGCAAGATTTCTAGCGTACACTTTGACAGTATATTCAGTATTCTTTGTAAGACCAGTAACAAAGTAACTTCTCGATATCGAGTCAACAGGAATAGTCCTAGAGCCAATGGTTATCTTGTAACCAGTGATTGGACCGGTGCCAATGTATGCGGGTTTTGTCCATCTTATTCTCAATGAGGATGCTTCTATGTTGGAAACCGATATATTTGGTTGGCCGGGAACAACTAGAATGAATGTGTGTAAAAAACAGATAATTGATTAAGCGATTTAATTGGTGGTATGAATATACACAAGTAATTATTGAAAATATAGGACGCTCAGAATTGTTTTAATCAATTGACCAAGCTATCAATCAATCAATCAATCAATCAATCAATCAATCAATCAATCAATCAAATTTTAAATCAACAGGCAGTAATGACTTACAATTGACAGTAACATAAGCATGGCTGGTTGATCTGTGTTTCTGTGAATTATAGTAGTTCTGTGCAGTACATATGTATTTCCCTACATCTGTTTTGTCGGCACGAGGTATTACAATGGAACCATTGCTATAAATGTGATGTCCAACTTTTAAATGTAAACTGTTTTCTGTTGACCACAGAATGGAGGCTGTCGGATTGCCTATTGCTTGACAGTGTAGTATGACGTCATCACCTTTAGTCACCGTGGTGTTTTGTGGTATCAAAGTGAATTCAGTGGGAACTACAATCACAATGGATTCTGAGTTAATTAGCAGCCATTTTTTGTCTAACAAAAAGTGAAAGCTTATGGAATTTTTTTTCATACTTTATAAATAATTTATTTTGCGTTTTCATTTTATTGTTTTTCCCTCCTTGCCTCTTTCTCTTTCTTCCGTTCTTTATCTCTACCATGCCCAATTGGCAGGTTAGCTCAGTTGGCAGAGCATTGGTCTGTCATCCGGGTGACTGTGAGTTCGAACACTCAGCCGGACCATCAATCAGGTCTTAAAATAATTGAGAAGAATGTACTTCGATTTATAATTGTTAGGCTTGGAGATCCCGTCTCGTCATACTTCACACACCTCACAAAAGAACGACCTCGGTAACAGACAGTAATTCATACTCATTACTAACTACAAAGCAACCTCATGCTTGTAAAACCGGTGAAATGCGATATTAATCACACGTTGCACCTTTTTCCTTTCTTTCGTTCTATTTCTCATTATTCTTATTTCTTTTCTTTTTTTATGATGCAGTGATGATGATCAGTGAGCTGTGACACGTCATGTGGTTGCACTTAAACTAGTGCTAATCTTACCGTAGTCATGGCATGTGATTGTACATGGATTAAATGCTTATATGCTAATTTATGTATGAAAGTCATTAAGGAGTCCCAAAGGAATAAGCTCCAGTATATTTACCACTCCTTGCATAATTTACATCACTTGAGCCGAAACAACCGTGGGAGAGGGAAAACGGCAAGTTTCCAGCAAACGAAACAAGCAACACAGACCGCCAACATGGCAGAAGAACAAGACATAGCGCTGCCTCGACCTGCACAACTGCAAGCAGCAATAGAAGAAAATTTAGCACATGGCCCGGAGAGTCAAAAAAACGCGGCTACTGCAGCAGAGGTGAGTAACTTTTGGTGAAAACTTCCACCAGTGGTTCTGTTGTTTGGCGTCTTCGTAAATCTTTCACATACGCAGCTTTGTTCTACATGTAGCGTAGAGTATTTCAGTTGCACTGGCGTGCAGTTAATGAGCAGTTTTTGTATTATGTTTGGTGCCGTGTCCATAAAATGCATCCACTAGTTTGCCTGCAGCGCAGTGGGTTGTTTTTGTAGTGTTCATTTGGTATTTTCTATCGCTAATCCTTACTCGTTAGCTTAGGGAGCAGCGTTTTGTAGCGTCAAAATATAAGTTTCCTTTTTTCTTCTTTAAGGTTGGTATTTTACAGTCCCTCCTTTAAGGCTATTTTTTGTTCCGCTAGCTCTTGTATTTTTTGTCCTTTTGTCCACTCGCTCTAGCGCGCACGTAGTCTTTCAGCAAGAATCGTAACAATCCTGGGGATTAGTCTTTTGTCCAAATGGTGTTTTCTTCACCACGCTCTTTGTAAGAGCTGGTAGCAATTAAAAATGTACATTATGAATATTATTTTCGCGGTTAGTCTGCTGGCTGAGGGCCCTGGGCAGAGTAAACTGTAGTCTGCCGGCTGAGAGCCCTGTGCAGTGTAAACTGTAGTCTGCTGGCTGAGGGCACTGTGCAGTGTAAACTGTAGTCTGCTGGCTGAGGGCCCTGTGCAGTGTAAACTGTAGTCTGCTGGCTGAGGGCACTGTGCAGTGTAAACTATAGTCTGTTGGCTGAGGGCCCTGTGCAGAGTAAGCTGTAATCTGCTGGCTGAGGGCCCTGGGCAGAGTGAACTGTAGTCTGCTGGCTGAGGGCCCTATGCAGAGTAAACTGTTGGCTGAGGGCCCTGGGCAGTGTAAATTGTAGTCTGCTGGATGAGGGCCATGTGCAGTGTGAACTGTAGTCTGCTGGCTGAGGGCCCTGTGCAGTGTGAACTGTAGTCTGCTGGCTGAGGGCCCTGGGCAGAATGAACTGTAGTCTGCTGGCTGAGTGGCCTGGGCAGAGTGAACGGTGTTCTGCTGGCCGAGGGCACAGGGCAGAGTGAATGGTAGTGGTGGAGGGCCCTGCGCAGAGTGAACTGTAGTCTGCTGGCTGAAGTGTTTGTGTGATGCCGTTTCAGGTTGATTGAATTCGTAAGTTAGACCATCTAGAGCTTTGTGGAGTTATTTGTTAGGCACTTTGTCGGCCACTAAAAAAGGCTTATCATTTCGTGTTTGTGTGATTTCCAGTTGATGCCTCGTAACGAACTTGCGGCCATTCAAGAACAATCATGCGGCAATCGGTAGAATGTCTGTTGGGACACGTGAGGCGAATGTTGAACAAACCGGAGGCTGCTTTTGACAAAAACAAGGCTTTTGAGTCCTTAATCCACATCAAGGTGGCGGCGGCCACGGAAAGCCACAAAGATTTAGCGCATTTCCAAGCGGTCTTTTCGGCTATGAAACAGAAGATGTCCGCCACCGACTACCAATTCCGCAGATACCTGTCTGTTCTGTTGGGAGACAAGCACCAGGAAAAATTCCTGGATGTCATCGCAAAGGTGGACATGGGGTTTGAAGTTAGATAGTGAGGTAGAGGCACGCTTCACGGGTAGTAACCTCCGTTCACAGCTTGGAAGCGCAAGAGCCCCCACCAGAAGATCAATCAGGTGTATCTATTGTGGCATAATCCGGCATGTTCAGGCAAGAGGCTACAAGAAACAAAGAGTTGTTGGTCAGCCAGATGGTAAACGGCAACGAAGAGACGAAAATTGGGCCTGAGACTATGGTGTGGCATTAATATCAGCTAATCAATATGTATTTCAATAGAATCTCCACAAAATAAAAGTCTCTTAAGATTTACAACTGCGTGGTTGTCGAGTATTGTTTCCTCTTTTCCCTTTGTCTTTATTCTCGATTGCACTACTCTTTGTCTCGGATGGGAACAGCATACCCGCACGGGCACTTCGTTTCATCGAATGTTACGTGTTTCCTCCGTTCGCGGGAGTTGTTGGGAATGCTGTCTCTCGACAGGGGCTCCCGGACTTTACACCTAGGACTTTTTCTTTTTACCTTTTTGGTCTCGGGGATTATCATAACATACACATTTAATTTGGGTATTAGTTTTCGGTAAAAAAAAGAAAGGAAAAGAAAAGAAAAGGAACAGTTTAAAACATTCTGTTCTGTTTCATCTTTGTTTTCAGAGGCTATATAAGAGACAAAGAATGTTCAGTTAGTTCGCCCTCCCTGCTTGGGTGAGGCAAACAGAGTTTAACCCGTTATCAATTGGGAAGGAAGAAAAGGTCCTCTGGGTCAGGGTAGACGGGAGCCCCTGTCGAGAGACAGCGTTTTTACCCGTGGAATTCATTAAAGTCCTGGATAATGTAGAAGTGCCCTCGTTAGACGATGTTTCCTTTCCTAATCGCTTCATAGCCGGTAAAATCCATAGACATCTTGATGTGTGAGAAACCGTCTTAAAGGAACATCACTCCAAGAAAGCCATTTTGAAGTGGTTGCGAGGCGGAGTTGGACGCCAAAGAGTTTATTACCAACTTCAAGGGAACGTTTAGAGGGACGCATTACAACTGTGCTTTCCCGCCAAAAACAACTCTTTGGAGTTTAAGAAGCAGTAAAATAGTTCACTTCATTTATAACAAAAACCCTGATGGATAGAATACGATCAGGTGCAATCTCAGTATGGGGAAACGTTGGCGAAACAGAAAATGTATCTTTGAAGACTCTGCAGCGTTTTTCAAGGGAAATGTATTTTGTTTCCAGCCGGCGTTCCAGCAGCACGCTTGTATATTAGAAGCATGACAGCTGCTATTAGTTCTGCACACACCAACACGAAAATTAAGATAGCACCCCCTCTCAGAGAAGAAATTGTACACTGGAGATTTCTGGATGCCTGGACAGGGCATGTTCCGTGGAGGAGTGAGAAGCGTGGACGCTTTTCAGTAGTCGGTGACCCTTCCGGTTCTAGTTGGGGTGGTAACGTTCAGTTCTCCAATGAGTGCTTAGAGTTACGAGACTACTGGTCAACAGAGAAAAATCCTTGCACATCTCAACCAGGCGGCCCAAAAAATCCGTTCAGGACTGCAGGATAGACGCCATTACAAAACAGTAAGGTACTGTTTTGCGCATAGAGCAGTGAAGGAAGTAGAAGCCCAAAACCTACAGCAGCTATAAAGAGGCTCTGCCAAGTAATCTCAGAGAGAAATTTACAGCTAAGCTTAAGCCACACTCCCACTCATTTAAATAATGTGGATAAACAGTCGAGGTGGCTGTCTAAGTTAGATTCCACATTATCAAAAGAGGCGTGGTTACGAGTGCAGAATGCTTTCTGGGGAACCCATGGCCATTCTGGCGACATAATGGCGCTGGATAGCAACGCTCAGCTTGATTCGTCGGGGAAGCCGTTGCCATTTTTCACGCCTTTCCGGTCACCGCAAACATCGGGAGTGAATTTCTTCGCTCAGTCCCCTAATGAGGCCCCAGAGATATGGGAAAACCCGTATATTTTCCCGCCATTCAATCTAGTCGGTGCATTCGTAAGACATCTGCTTGCACTGGGTATCCCCTTCACGATAGTTGTTCCAAAGTCTTCACCAAGACCCATCTGGTGACCAGTCCTGAAATCTGTCTCAGTCGTTAGTTTCAAGCTGGCGCGAAAGTATGACGGGTATACAATTCTATCTCCAAACAAAAAGGGTTGGTTTCCCGCACATTGCCCTGCGGGCTCGTGTTTAGAGTCCTCCGTTAAAACGTTATCCTTTTTAAGCACATAAAGGATTTTCCTGCTTCAGCAAAAAACTCAAATTTAGAAGAAAGCTCTATTGAACAGCATTTGACGGCACTACGCAAGGCAAAGGAAGACACCCCATATCACAAACAAATGTCAGCATTAGAGACAGAGCGGAGTTCCTTCTTACTTCAGCTGAGTACCCGGCCAAAATGGTTAAACTCATGTTGTCCTGCAGATATGGTAAAATTTATGATGTGGAAAGATAATGCGTGAAAACTAAAGTGCACAAGACGTCGTGTAGCGTACTAGGTAGTCAAGAGTCGTTGGCCTGTATGTGTCCCGCTTAACAATCGGGACCATTGACTCTATGATAGGAAAGCTTCGGCCAACTTTTGCACATCAAATAGGGTAGGGGAATGGGATCCCACCTAGGGTATTGGCAACCCTGCTTAATGATAAAGCAGTATTTGTAATGCATACGAGCTGAGCAATTGCAAGCTAGGTCAATTCCTAAACAGGCGAGTCCTTTTTTGCACTTCCGTTTAAGTGAACTGTTACATACGCGCCTGTCTGATCCAACTATAACAACGCAGCAGATTTATGCTCTGGCAAGAGACCAGGCGTTCTTCAAAGTCCTTTTCTTTTCGGGAGATAGAGCGTCAGACCTTTCACGCGCTAAAACAGCGGAAATCCTCCGCATGCCGGACAACTCCGGTTTTCTGTTCAATCACATTTTGACTAAGACGTTGCCTAACGGAGACGCTTAAGTGTTCGTTCTCAAAAGGGGATCAAATAGACGCGTATGCCCGGTAGTAGCTTTAGAATTATATTTACAAATTACAACTTTAGTAAATATTGACATAAGTACTGGCTATCTTTTCCACCCTTTGACAAAGGAAGGCAAGGTTTCTCGCCCAATTTAGCGCCCAGGTTCGACTCGGAGAATATAGTATGCACTTCAAAAATGAGTGTGATGAAAGGCATTTTACTCTTTATAGCTTTCGGGGAGGTGCCGCAGTCTCCCTAGCTCTAGCAAATGTACCTTTGCCTGAGATAATGGATCACGTTGGGTGGAAAAGCAGTAAACAAGCTTTGCACTATATTAGACTTAGAGAAGTCGTAATTCCCGCAGGCATGGCGGCAAAATTAGCAAATCTACATCCAGCCTCGGAAGAACTTTTCCTGCAGTGGAATAGTTTGGAAGAGTTTTCCCGCCCCGAAATAGCAAAACAAATATACATATACATATTTATAAGCCTTTATACGAGAATATCAATCAGTAGTTTTCTTTTGGGAGTGCATGCACCAGCTGCGATAATTAGCAAATGCAATGATATCGTGTAATAATATTAAAAACCACATTGGTCCTGCATTCTGGTTATTTAACCATTCACTAAATACGTATCAGACAAGCGGACATTTGGGTGGGTGAGCATTTTTAAGGTTTAGAGAGAGATGAGTGGGGTTGCCTCTGTGAGCGTGCCTTACAGGAGTTGTTAGGAGACGGAAGGAGTGTGGTAGGGTGTAAGCGGAGGGTTGTTCCCCATTACTTAATTGACAACAATGACAACAGACATAATATAGTACTATCAGTATGAATATTTAGCTGCAGTGTTCTACTTACAGTAAATTACGAGCAATGTCAATGTGTTTATTGGAGGTTCATTTGGATTGTTCATAGCTTGACACTCGTATTTAGATCCAGTCAGACTTCTGTTTACATTGAGCAGTAACAGCATAACACTGCCAGTTCCTTTAGCTATCGTTGTCCTAGTAACACTGTCTACCCACGTGACATTAGGTGTAGGAGTACCAACCGCTGTACAATTTAAACGCAGATCACTGTTTTCAACAACAGATTTGATAGCACTTGGCTTGATGACAAATGTTGGAGTTTCTGAATTTTCAAGAAGAAGAAAAGACTAATATTCAAAAGTATAACACTTTTTATATTGATAGTGTTTTCATTTATTTGATACGTACTAACGGCATATTTATATTGTTTATATATGGAATCTTAATTCAACTAGACAATGACTGCCAGCGGTCATGGGCAATCTTTGACTCCATAGTAGTAATATCAAAGTAGTGGTTTTACCCGGGAGAGGAGGGGCGGGGGGCATTTGTATTTTCCAATGGTTTAAAACCACATGATGGCACGTATTCTACGTGTGATTAGAGAGGTTAAGCATGACGTATTTTGCGAGATACCGCGAACCGCTAACTGCAAAATATCACGTGATATTGCCTTTGTGGTTTGGATAGCGGTTTGACCTTCACTTTTCTACTGGATAGGAGCCTGTTTCCGGTAAGTGTTTTACTTCAAGATGTCATTAGGTGGTTAATTGGGAAGAACTGTGGTTTAGTGTATTCCTTTCTGAGTATAGGTTTCTAAAGCTTTTGTGGGTCATTCGTTGGCCATTACTGAATCACGACCTAGCACTGGCGGCCGAAGTTGGAGCATGAAAGTTAAAGTTCGTTCAAGTCTTGCCTACAAAAATAGGGCAAATAAATATATTTAATTGAACAGTCAAACTCGTTAAAGAAATATCGTAAATGTGACTTTACCACCAACCTTGAGGCAGCCGCCATTTTCTTGAGAAAAATTACCACAATTAACTTGTGTTGTTTTACTCTTCGCTAAAATACAAAAACTCTAATACTTCAAACTGCTAACCGCTGACCTCTAAGTGCAGTTAGCGGTTCGCGGTATCTCGCAAAAAACGTCATGCTTAACATATTTATTGATTAATGGGGAACTTGTGACCGATTTCACAATTTTGGCCAGTGAGGCGACAGGAAAAAGTTCTACTGTTCTACAACAGGTAGTCAACTAATTGTAAATACCAACGATCATCCATTAATTATTCATTCACTCATTTCATATATGAAATGTATGAAGTCATTCATTCATAGACAGTAAATTCTTCTTCTATTTTTTTATTCGTGCATTCAAAACACAACAACTTTATTCGTACCATTATCACACTATTTACACATTTTTTCACACTATTCATTCCCTTGTGATGTACTTAATTATTGCAATCGACATTTCTTTAGTCCATTCTTCCATTTCATCAACACTCATGCTTTCTTACTATAGTCTGACTGTTGTCTTATATATAACTCATTACCTGTAACGATCAATTCCACGGTCCTCGTTTCATCACTTCCTGATTTTAAAGCCAATCTACATCCATAGGTACCACTATCAGCCGGGATAACATCCTTGATAACCAGTGTAGCTTGGTCTACTCGACTAACTCGTACTGTAGGACTTAGCAGTCGAGGTGGACAAGTAGAATTGACAAGCTGGAAGGTCCATCCAATAAATCCATTGTCTCTTCCTATTTCTCTCAGATTGTCTTTGTAGAACCATACTGGAGAAAATGCTTTAAACTCTGTATTCCTGTCAGCGACACTGTAGGTCCACACCAACTTGCCAGTCTGTCCTTTCACTACGTACAATGGACTTTGGGGAGTATATATGAACTTTGCCGCTGCATCTGAAACATTTGAAGACATTGTATGGTTTTATGTTCGTATATATTTTCTATATAACTACTTCGAATGGAAAGCAAAATATGGACAAAAATTAAATTAGCAACAATTGTGTGCAACTAGTGTGCAACATGTCCCTTTCAGTTTCTTTTGGTTCATTCAGCACATTTTCATGAATTGGAAGGACTCATCGAAAGTTATTATTCGCTATCGCTTCAACTCAATCCGTACACAAAAGATGTGCCAACTGTTTTTTTTTTTTTTTTTTTACGGTTTTTTTTTAATTTGCGATTATATGTGTTCATTTAAAAAGTATATTTATTGAATAGATTCTTGATTCGCCCGGAAGCAGTTCTGATAGGCTTGAGCTCACACGGAAGTGTTTCATTTGTAGATTAATATAAGTAGATAAAAAATGAATATACTACTGCAATTAACTACGAATCTTTCATTTAGTAAAACTGATTATACTAAATCGATGAAAAAGCTGGAAGTTGTATATTTTATCAGTAGATGATAACTAGTAACGACACGAAATAAGCAATCGAACCAAAGCAGTTCCATAATTATGTACTTGACATGACATGCAGTAAAAGCAAATCACGTATTTAACACTTGTTAATGAATCTCAGTTATATCCTAATAATATCCTAATAATATGTAGATTACGTGTATATTACCAGTGCTGGCGAATAAAGATACAGTCAGTGAACAATCTCAGTTCGATAGACACTCGGAAAGCAATTTATTGAGATGGTAAAATCTATCGTGTAAACAATAGCATAATCTCGTTAATATGCTAATGATATCCTAATGATATCCTAATGATATATAAATGATTATTGGTATATCTTACCAGTGATAGTTAATAAAGACAAGACGGTTACCAATCCCAGTAGTACGATAACATACTGACAGTCTTTGCTCGACATGGTTGTGGTAAACCAAATATATAACACTAGTAACGATACTGAGCTGATAGACTGTGACAATTAACCTATAATTTATGTGCATAGTTCTATGTTTACGTGTTTAATGAAGCAGCAATCAAAACTAACCAGTGAATGTAGACCAAGATGCAAGTGAGTATTTTTGTTTTATATTAGGCTTTTTTTTGTAAGATATCGATGTTTGACAATCGAATATTTAATGTTATGCCAGCTTCACGCCGGTCTTGAGACATAGAAGTACTTATAGGATCGTCAGAGATTCTTGCGACGCGCTGTATTACTTACCCACATCTCTATACCAAGCTAGTTTGGAAAATCCTTTCATACTCAATTTTTTATTGCCTCGAGAATGCAGGAACAATAGTCAAAATCAATGTGAAAAGGCTAGGATTCTGGTCTAGAGACGGGGTGTAAAAGTCATCACGCTTCGACTTATTGATGAATGAAAGTATATGGTTTTCAATGAATGAATAAATGCAGTGGTCTACACGCAGACAGTTTATTTCTCTATCCATGAACACTTAGTAGACTGCACCGGATGCAACGCAGGTTTATCAAAACTTTATCGCTGGGATTCCTTTGCAACGGCTTTTTACCTTTTGGGAATGATGACCTGAAATCATAAATGCCATTTGTATCTTGGGTTTTTGTGCTAATGATGTGAATTCTCTTGATCTTCCGCCTATCAAGTACACTTTTCCGTCATATAACAGAATGATAAGAGTTTAAATGATACGAATAGATAAGGATGTATATTAATTGGCTGAAATACGTATTGTTTTTTTTTTTTTTTTTTTCTTCTTTTTTTAAACATATATGTAGTACCATTTTACATTCTGATTTTCTTTCTTTAATAAAGTACAACAATGCAACGTGGGTTTAGCTAAAAGACGTATTGTTAACGTTAGAAGGCTTTTGGAGACTTTGGTATTGCGCAGATCTGTTACGCAACGGTTCATACGTATCGTTACGCAAATCAGTACCAGTAACGTGTTTGATACGTAATGGTTCGTATTGTACTGTTGGGTCGTGTTGTAATGTAGCTGGGTTCAATTGTTGGTAATGTTCTTGGCTGAGCTGGTCATTCTCTGGTATTGCATTGGCATATATCGTTGTTTGTTTTGGTATGGTGTTCCGATGGATTGGAACATCTGTTGGTTTTCTTGGTGAGATTGGTTGGTTCTGCTTGGCCTGCTCAACCTGTTCGTATACAACACTGGGATGAGTACTTTGTGCCATTGTGACAGAGGACGTCACGGAGTCCATTTGCACTGTTTTAGTCTGTTGAGTACATAAAGAAAGATGGGAGATCAATCAAACAACTGTGCTTGCCATTTATTGTTTATTGTAGACGTTCTATTTTTCAGTAACGTCATAAAAAGCAAGCTCGTACTTACATCATAGCCTTTATCTGTAGGTTCCCTACAGAAAGACAAAAAAAAAAAATAAGACGATTGATGTGACTCACTGATTGATTGATTGATTGACTCATCGATTGATTGATTGATTGATTAATTGATTGAATGATTGATTATTACCTTGTTTTTCTCTTGGTTCTGTAGAAGTACACTACAAGAAGTATGTTGGCTATCAACGAGATGACAAGAAAAGTTACACTCACCGCTAATCCTGCAGCCCCACCTAAGGGAACAAAATACAGACGTTTTGAATATAAACGACATGTGTGGAAGAAGATATCGCTATGCATTAAATAATTAAAATAGGTTTATTGGAAACGAATGCGTCAATGAACGAGCATATATCTCAATGAATCGTTTTAGAACACTAGCAACAGTGAGGTAGGAAAAAAGATGCCTCGCCCTACAGTAGACAAATAAACAGTATTGATCATGGAGATCTGAAATGGACATTTATTAGTGTTGAGTTTGTAGTGTCAGTGTTTATATACAAACCATCTTGTCCACACGTTGAACTTTCTTGGCCTATAAATACAACGACTGAACATTACCAAGAGGTAAACACAAAACTATTTGGACATCAAATAAAGTGGCTGAATATCAGAGTTCCTCCCCAGATCTCTTCCTATCCGCAGAAGGTCTGGTACTCAAGTTTAAATAAAGTTATTCATTTAGGAATGATATGAGAAGATAATTGTTATTGTTGTTCTGTTCTTATTATTTGATTTTCATAGTGCCATAGGATCTATTTTATTTATTTATCGGAATTTCATAAAACGTAGACTACTAACTTTTTTTGATGATCAATGGGGAGGGGGTAGTACTGCACTGTCGAGACAAAATCATATGGTTATTGTATCGCCGAAGAATTTAAAAATACATTAAAAAGTCATGCATTATATATTTTTTCCGGCAGCTCCTACCAACCCACAATAAAATATTTATCCAGCGTCAAATTGACGTCCAAATTGAGGCAAGATGTCGGATTCTTACCTCTTATTGTGAAAGTCACACTTGTACTGTTACTATAACCAGCCAAGTTACGTGAAGAAACATTCACAACATACTGTGTATTTGGTGATAGATCAGTGACGGTGTAGAACATTGTACTGGTGTCATTGAGATGGAATGTCTTGGAATCAATAACTATTCGATAAGCTATGATTGGACTGCCGCCATTGTAGACTGGTTGTGTCCACCTTATTGTAACTGATGTCGATTCTTTGTCTGTAACAAACACCAGAGGAGATCCTGGTAGAACTACAAAACAGGTATGGACGATTAATGGAGGAATGGAGGAGTGAATGAATTTACGGCTGGACGAATAGACGACAGGACGAATGGACGAATGATGAATGGATGGATGAATAAATAAATGAGTGAGAAAATCACAGTCGATACTTACATATTTGGGTAATACTAATATTATGTCGATCGCTCCCAACAACATTAGTTGCCATACACTTATAAAGGCCATAGTCATTACTATCCTGTCCAGTCATTACTGTCAGCTCACTACCATCAGCAATACTGTGTATATTAGCAGTGATACGTTGACCATTGGGTCGGTACCATGTCCAGGTAGGAGCTGGCTGTCCACTGGAATATTTACACCGTAGTGTTATATTGTTACCATTCCAGGATGTAATGTTCATACTGGACAAAGATTCGTCAACTTGTGGGGGATCTAAAAGTAAAATATATTCGAAACCACGAACCGCGCGTTATTTGAAATTCAAACAAAATTCCGCGTAAATCTACGTTGATGAATTGATTGATGGCAAATTAGCTGTATGGATCAAATGCTACAATCCTTGACAAAATAACTGGTATCTTTTTCAATTTAAGCAATACAGTTCAAATGCTCTCACACATTTAACAGAAAAACCCTCCTCCTCGCCAAGTATCAAGGTTGTGATAGAATCATTGTGCATGGACAGACCTTCCATATAACAGCCAGACATGGCCCCTCATAGCAACAACAAAGAGGAGGTACTGTGGCTGTTTCAGAAAGGTCAATGTCAAAACTTTGCACTGAAATTGTTTCAACTATTTTACTTACAGTAGACGACAACGGTGGTTGCTATGGTAACTGGTCCCTGGTTGGGATTGTTGATAGCTTGACACTGGTATATATTTCCATCTATACTTCTTTTTACATTTGATAGATATAACACAGCACGGTTCCCTCCCTGGGCAATGGTTGCCTTGGTTACGCTATGTACCCACGTGACATTTGGAGTTGGAGTGCCAAACGCTGTACAGGTTAATCGCAGATCACTGTTTTCAACAACTGCTGTGATTGCATCTAGCTTGACGACAAATGTAGGAGTTTCTGAATATGCACATGTAAAATCAAGAAAATGAATTATCATCAATAATGAAGCAAAAAAAATCTGCTCACCCATAGACATACAATAATATAAAGAATCTGTGAAATTAATACGTATCCAGTAGTTGTCACTGGGGTGGGGGAATCGAGTCGTGGGGGATGCTAATGTACCAAATTGCAACTATAAAGTCACCAACGGCCAGATTTTTTTAGCTGAGGCTTTAATGTGGATATCACATGCACGCACATTTGCCCTTCCACCTAAATCCGCGTATGTGATAGTATCATTATGTTTGTATACAAATCACTTACGTGTAGCCATCAATTCCACGGTACTCGTTATATCACTTCCTGAATTTAAAAGCAAACTACATCCATATATACCGGTATCATTCATTGTAGTGTTTGTGATAACCAGTGTAGCTTGGTCTTGTCGACTTACTCGTACTGTAGGACTTAGCAGTCGAGGTGGACACGAATGGCAAACCTGAAATTTCCAGTTGTCGTATCCATTATCATGACCAATTATTTGCCTAATTTGATTTTTCATGGTGAACCATTCTGGTGATAATGGCTCAAACTCTCTATTTCTGTTATCGACACGGTAGGTCCACACAAGACTAGCCGTTTCTCCTTTCACCACATATAATGGACTATGTGGAGTTTGGACGAACTGTGCTGCTGCATCTGAAAACAATAAATTAAACATAATTGGATTGACTAAATAAGAATATCTAATCAGAACGGATACTGTAATGTACTGGTAAAACAAAACAAAAACTTCAGTTAAACGAATGACAACAACTTAGAAGTGCAGCGACTTTGCAAAGAGCAACTGTCGAATTTTCTTCCTTTTTTCGATGGAGTCCTTGTTTTTCCGTGGTCTTCGATCATGTTCGATCGGTTTTTTTCCGAGTCTTCATTTTTTCCGACACCCAGAAACGAAACATAAATAGTTCGTTACTAGGTTATTGATAAGTCAACTAACTTTATTTGTGTAGGGGATGTAAAACGTTCAAGTGAACAATATAGCATACATATGAAGGGGAATTGAAGGAGTTGAAATGGAATTACGCAAATCACGAAATCTTAAATTTACTGATCCGTAAAGGCTAAGGAAAGACCTGCTTTACACAACATTTACACCAGCGTATAGCGCGTAATGGAACACTTTACGTACGTTTTAAGTTTCTTTTATTGCATTATTTTAGTTATTTTGGCTAAGTTTACGAAATGTACATCAGATAAATTGAATATGAAAAAAGGAAAAAAATCCAGAAAAAATAGTTTTATATTAATTTATAGCGGAGCTCCGCGCGGGCCGAAGGCCCGCGCAAGCGGAGCACCATAATTAAGAAAATATGGTAAACCATGGAGCTCATTTGAAATCGACCACAGGAAGCCCGTATTTCGAAAATACGTACAACGTCCGTCCGTACGTCGTCCGTCCGTGTACATTCACGCAAAATTTGCTGACCAGTTTTAGTGGGCGCCGAAACAATCGTTATTTTTGCAGTTTGATGCAGTTCACTGAAATTTTTCTACAAAATGTATTTCTACACTGGACAATTAAAAAGAGCATGAAAATGGCAATGCTACGCTGACGGCTTGAAGAGATTTGACTAAGAAAGAGAAACAAAGACCGCGGCGTGAAAAAGAAAAATAACTACGATTCAACGATGAAAAGCTACTTCAAAATATTTTCATTTACAAAATGGGTAAAAGTCGCTCATGGCGCTGTTTTTAACCGTCCAAATGTGCAGTCATGCAGAGCTGTCATAATTCATCAATAGTCATTCAAAGCTGGAGATTTTACAAGTTGTATTTTCTGGAAGAGTTTTTCGACAAGTTTGTCAAATGTAAAAAAGGCCGTAATCTTCATGGATTCTTCGTGGCGTTTTTCAGTCATTACTTATCGACTAATCTACTTTTAAAAGTAAAATCGACGGTGATAAAACTGTTATAAAATCAAAACAAATACGCGCTGCATTTGCATCAATTCTAAATAGGTGAACAGCAAGACGAACACGACTCACGAAGATAATTTCACTCTGTTCATTCATCAATTTTTACGGAATATTCATACCACGGAGAGCTGTAGGATCAATGCAGATTTATCAACTATTCACGACAAAAAAACTTTTCACACAAGATGTTTGTCAACAAAGTACCAAGTAGGACTGCCAGTTCCGGTAGTGGATGGAAATGCAAATTTAGTACAATGTGTGATCGAGCAACACGAGCTTGCCATCGCCGTTCAGTTGAGCTGTGTAAACTTTTTAGAGGCGGTGAAAATGGTTTTTGCCACTTTTAAAATTCTAAAAACATGAACAAGCTTATTGTAATCAGAACTGAGGACAAAAAGTTCAGTGGAAAAGTGACAGGACAAGAAACGTGGCGCCGGTATGTTTACATTTTTTGACGATCTTTAATGAATTTCTTTTTTACCATCCACATGAAAGCAGTTTGCAATAATTATGTTTACTTGTTTTTGTAAGGTATTTATCCATCGTTGATATATTTATGTGTGTGGGTTTTTTAAATTTGATTCTTGTAATTCTTTGATTTGTTATTGAAAATAAAACGCTTGTGTGAATTCGTCAGTGTACTCATCTGCAAGTTAAAATTTCAAAACTTCCTACTAGCTATTTTGTAATTACGCAGTATTCAAATTTGATAATTAAAAATTCACAACCGTTTTAGATACCTAGATTACCAATAAGTAATTCATTACACATTTCACCAGAAAAGTGAATTTTTTGTCGATTGTTATAACAGTTTTTTTCAAACGTGAAAGAGCGTAAAGCGAGAAGCGCGGGGGGATTTGTTTACAACTCAAAGAAGCCATGATAGTGCTTTTCTAACTTCTCATTGGACAATCAATTTTAATTGACAAGTGCTATTTTTACCATCCATAACAACATATTTTTTCCCATTTTTGCGTATAATAAAATGTTGTCGCATGCATAAAGATTTCTGTATTTCAATTGATTATATGATTATTTGATCATGAAAAGAAAATAAAATAGCAAAAAAAAAAAAAAATGATCAAGAATTTGATAAATCGTAGTGAATGAACAAATGAAAGAATGAATGATTGAATAAATACTTCATTTCATTAAATCGGAGCTCCGCTATTAGGTTTACCTAATTTTTATATTATATATATATATATGCGTAAGGACCATAGTAGCATGGCATTAGAGTTGGTCGAACCCACAACTGACGAATCGATAAGGATTAAGTTGAGATACGTATTGTTTTTAACATATAATAGTACCCCTCTTTATTCTGATTTTTCACTACTTTAAAAAACAATAATGCAATGCGGGTTTAGCTAAAAGACGTATTGTTAACGTTAGAAGGCTTTTGGAGACTTTGATACTGCGAAGGTCTGTTACGCAACGGTTCATACGTATCGTTACGTAAATCAGTACCAGTAACGTGTTTGATATGTAATGGTTCGTATTGTACTGTTGGGTCGTGTTGTAATGTAGCTGGGTTCAATTGTTGGTAATGGTCTTGGTTGGACTGGTCATTCTCTGGTATTGTATTGGCATATACTGCTGGTTTGATTGGTTGGTTTGGTGCAGATGATTTGGCTCGTGGCTTTGCAACTGGTTCGTAAGTAACACTAGGATCACGGTATGTCTCTGCCGTGTTGCTATGTGAAAAAGACCGAGCTGCATTTGTCTTCATTTCGACTTCCTGTTAAACAAACATAAAAACAAGTCTGTTGTGATAATGAAAAACAAAAGCTATATAGAGAGGTTAATGGATGTAGTAATGGAAGAAGAAGTAATGGAAAACAAGAAGAAGAAAAAAAAAAGAAGAGGAACAACGAGCGCAATTGGTTCTATTCATTTGTGCATGGTAAAAAAAAGGAGAAAAGGCAAAGAGGATAATGAACACGAGCACAGTAATGTTGATTCTATTTTGTGTATGGTACACTAACTTACATCATATGTCGACTCGTTTGTTTTCCTGAAAACAGACAACAACAACACATTGATAAATAACTAATTTTCTTTTTTGCAAATTTTTGAATGTGCATGTGAGTAATATAAAATAGCAAATTCTTACAAACTGACAGAGTATCAGTTGTGGACGAGTGAATGGATAGTTGTAAGATTTAACATCTGCATTGATTGTAAAATTATTCAACTTGACATTACTTTAGTTTTTCCCTGTTTCTGTAAATGTAGACAAGAAGTAAAACATTAAAAATCAGAGAGATAATAAGAAACGAAGCACCAAGCCAGGCTCCAACAACGACACCTAGAAAAATAATGAAAAATTAAAATACCTGTTTAAAAAAAAAACTTACAAATAGATTGTTACAGAATTTCATGTATAAAATACATGTATAAAAAAACTTACAAATAGATTTACACTATTTAAGAGAGGATGTCGGATATCATCGAGACTCTCATTTCAACGATATTTTACAAACTTTACCTGAATATAGCCTTTGGTTAGCCTTTTTAAAAAAACATATTTAAAACTTCCAGTGAATCTTTTTTTTGAAGAAAATTCGAAGAATTTGAAATCGCCGTTTTCAGACGTTCTGAGGCTCTAAAAATCGTCACGACAATGACCAAAACTCAAAGCGCTACTGAAGCCATAAATCAAGCTCTATTAAAACCAAAATTAGCACACATTAAGTTCATTTATTCCTCGATTAAAATGCATAAAAGTCTCGTTACATTTTTTAATATTTGTTTTTAGTCCTAGTGATTTTCTAACGGACTTTGAAAACAGCACGGATTTAATAGCTATTTTTATCGATCAAAATCACATTCTGGTATGTCAAAAAAATTAAATGAACAACATTTCCTGAAAGATACACTCATGAACTTAAATTGATTTGAATTTCAAGCTCCAAATCAAAGTTTTTCAGGCCCTACAATTCAGATTAGAATTCGCAATTATCGTGTCTGAACGTCAACATATCAACAAAACTAATCAAAACACAGACACGCGTAGTAGATTTGAATGTGAGTTTGTTCGATAAACAACGCCTTTTAAATAATATAGAATATCCTAGTAGTATTCGTGCATTAATAATAGCAAGTTTTTGCGCAAATATCAGAGAAATTCTCCAGAGTTATCAGATTATAAGTACCTTGTGTGTGTCATAGGTCAAGCCGCATATCATCGTCTACAGTCCTGTTACTGTTGTCAAATCCTCCTTGTATTGTTCTTTTTCTTAATTATCCGAAGTTTCTTTTGTGTACTTATAAACTTAAATAATACATTAATTTTTGAAGCATTTCGGTTATTCATTTGCTTTGTTTTTGTAGCGTAAATGCTAACAAACGTTCAGTTGTTGTTCAAGTTACTTTTTACTGAGATGGGACCTCGAGTCGTATGCCGACGTCCCTCAGTAGTAACGCAACACTTTAAAAAAAACATCCGCGTGACAAACGACGCATTTTCTTATAAAAATACTGTGCAAAGATTTCGATATTAACTCTTGCACCTATAATTATTCATCAGTTTTGCTTTTAGTAGTAAGGACTACAAAACGTAATGTTGAAAATCATAATTTTATTGTGTGGGGGAACCAAACAAGGCTGCATGTGGGAGTTCTAAAGCGCGGCTCTGATGCAAGCAGGATTGAGGTTAGGGTTAACAGTCATTCAATTCATTACACCTTTGAACATATCCTCCGTGGTCAATTTTTTTTCTTTGCTTGACCCATATGTGTGCATTTTACAAATATTTAGTGGCAAACCAGTTTGTTTTTCGGGGGGGGGGAGGGAGGATATGTTCAAAGGTAAAATTAAGTGAATGAATGTTAGTTTTTCTTGTGAACATACTATTTTCCTAAATAATTTTGACCAATGCAATTTGTATTGAATCCTGCTTGCATCAGTGCCGCGCTTTAGAACTCCCACATGCAGCCTTGTTTGGTTCCCCCACACAATAAAATTATGATTTTCAACATTACGTTTTGTAGTCCTTACTACTAAAAGCAAAACTGATGAATAATTATAGGTGCAAGAGTTAATATCGAAATCTTTGCACAGTATTTTTACAAGAAAATGCGTCGTTTGTCACGCGGATGTTTTTTTTAAAGTGTTGCGTTACTACTGAGGGACGTCGGCATACGACTCGAGGTCCCATCTCAGTAAAAAGTAACTTGAACAACAACTGAACGTTTGTTAGCATTTACGCTACAAAAACAAAGCAAATGAATAACCGAAATGCTTCAAAAATTAATGTATTATTTAAGTTTATAAGTACACAAAAGAAACTTCGGATAATTAAGAAAAAGAACAATACAAGGAGGATTTGACAACAGTAACAGGACTGTAGACGATGATATGCGGCTTGACCTATGACACACACAAGGTACTTATAATCTGATAACTCTGGAGAATTTCTCTGATATTTGCGCAAAAAGTTGCTATTATTAATGCACGAATACTACTAGGATATTCTATATTATTTAAAAGGCGTTGTTTATCGAACAAACTCACATTCAAATCTACTACGCGTGTCTGTGTTTTGATTAGTTTTGTTGATATGTTGACGTTCAGACACGATAATTGCGAATTCTAATCTGAATTGTAGGGCCTGGAAAACTTTGATTTGGAGCTTGAAATTCAAATCAATTTAAGTTCATGAGTGTATCTTTCAGGAAATGTTGTTCATTTAATTTTTTTTGACATACCAGAATGTGATTTTGATCGATAAAAATAGCTATTAAATCCGTGCTGTTTTCAAAGTCCGTTAGAAAATCACTAGGACTAAAAACAAATATTGAAAAATTTAACGAGACTTTTATGCATTTTAATCGAGGAATAAATGAACTTAATGTGTGCTAATTTTGGTTTTAATAGAGCTTGATTTATGGCTTCAGTAGCGCTTTGAGTTTTGGTCATTGTCGTGACGATTTTTAGAGCCTCAGAACGTCTGAAAACGGCGATTTCAAATTCTTCGAATTTTCTTCAAAAAAAAAGATTCGCTGGAAGTTTTAAATATGTTTTTTTAAAAAGGCTAACCAAAGGCTATATTCAGGTAAAGTTTGTAAAATATCGTTGAAATGAGAGTCTCGATGATATC